>BQNB010017144.1:4104-36604 GCA_026074375.1 Tanacetum coccineum | reverse complement strand
ATTATTGTTTAGAGGGTTTAGAAAAGAATTATGATTTAGAAAAAGAAAAAAGATGAGGATTTGTGCTCGTGTGCTCGTGTGACGGAGTAATGGTGGTGGGATATGTAGTGGTGGTGGGATATGTAGTGGTGGTGGGTGGGATATGTAGTGGTGGTGGTTATATCCCGGTGGTGATGGTGGTTCGCCTGAAAAATCGCCAAAGGAGTGGTGGTGGTGGTGTTTTTTTGTTTATCTAAGTATTCTGTCGACATTTTTGGTAAAGGTGATAACATTTTTGGGTCGACATTTTTGGGTCGACAATGTCGACCCTAACTTTGGGTCGACAAATACTCTAAGTTTTGGGTCGACAATGTCGACC
Organism: Tanacetum coccineum; assembly: GCA_026074375.1. Taxonomy (NCBI): domain Eukaryota; kingdom Viridiplantae; phylum Streptophyta; class Magnoliopsida; order Asterales; family Asteraceae; genus Tanacetum; species Tanacetum coccineum. The sequence goes on along the minus strand of BQNB010017144.1, from coordinate 36,246 downwards.
CTAACTTTTTTTCATTAAAATAATAAAGTGGCGGGTGGTTCAAAATTTGGTGAAAATTTTTGGGGATTAGGGGGCAAATTTTAGGGTCGAATTTGTTCGAAAATTTTGGTCGGACAATGTCGACCCTATGTTTTTATAGGTAAAGTAATATTAAAATGTATATAAAATGTTTTTTATAAAATATATCATAATTTTTTATAAAATATATAACTTTTTATAAAAAATATAATTTGGTTCGTTTCGGCCGGGTCGGTCCGGTTCCTCGTTTCGTATATAATTATTATATAAAATGATTTTTTATAAAATATATAATAACTTTTTTATAAAATATATAACTTTTTATAAAAAATATAAATTGGTTCGTTTCGGCCGGGTCGGTCCGGTTCCTCGTTTCGTATATAATTATTATATAAAATGATTTTTTTATAAAATATATAATAACTTTTTTATAAAATATATAACTTTTTATAAAAAATATAAATTGGTTCGTTTCGGCCGGGTCGGTCCGGTTCCTCGTTTCGTATATAATTATTTTATAAAATGATTTTTTATAAAATATATAATAACTTTTTTATAAAATATATAACTTTTTATAAAAAATATAAATTGGTTCGTTTCGGCCGGGTCGGTCCGGTTCCTCGTTTCGTATGGTATGGTTATACGTTAGACGTTCAACTGACGAGTCGATATGGTATGGTTGTACATTAGACGTTCAACGGACGAGTCGATATATTAGGGTAATTCAATTATTTAATTGTTGACGTTCAACGGATGAGTCGAGATGTTAGGGTTATACGTTAGAGGTTCAACGGACGAGTCGAGATGTTAGGGTTATACGTTAGAGGTTCAACGGACGAGTCGATATGGTATGAGTTAGGGTTCAATATTAGAGGTTCAACGTATGAGTTAGGGTTACACATTAGAGGTTCAACGTATGAGTCACTGTTAGACATTAGAGGTTCAACGTACGAGTCAGGGTTCAATATTAGGTTACAACGTATGACGTTAGGGTTCCACATTAGAGGTTCAATGTGTGAGTCACTGTTAGACCTTAGAGGTTCAACGTACGAGTCAGGGGTTCACAATATTAGAGGTTCATTAGCACTTTCTCTCTCTAAAAAAATACATCCTCCCTTCCACTTTCTCTTACTAGTTCTTGCTTCTTATATATTAAAGATTACTTGTATTTTATAGTTTTTTTCCAATTTGGTGATTGGAGACCTTGTTCACAAACCTTTGGTATGTCGTCCCTGCATTTTTGAGACCAAACGGCATCTTCTTGTAGCAAAATACTCTTTCTCCTGCGTAGAAGGCTGTTTTGTCTTCGTCTTCTTCTGACATCCGGATTTGATGGTAACCCTTGTAGGCGTTTAGGAAGCACTTCAAATAGAACCCTGAGAAGGATTCTATTTTCCAATCAATCTCTAGTAGTGGATAGCAATCTTTGGGACAGGCCTTGTTTATGTCTGTAAAGTCCATACGCATTCTCCATCCTCCATCACTCTTTTATACCATAACAGGGTTGGCTACCCATGTTTGGTGCTTGACCTTCCGTAGTATCCCTGCTTTTGTAAGTTCTTCTGTTTCTTTGCAGGCTACCATGTTGTGATATGGACCTAAACCTCTCTTGTTCTGTTTGATCGGCTTAACATAGTTGTACTTGTCGGAACCCAATAATCACTTCACTTCATTACTAGTTGCATGGAATGATCAAGAAAATAAAGATGGAAGATATGAAGAATGTAGAGAGAAGTTAGAGAGAAAAAGTGGGTTGCTTATATATAATGTCTTACCAAATGAATCAACCAATCATCTCACCTTACTTGGTGAGGTGTATATATACTAGGACTAAAAGGCTTGCATGCCTTTAGTAATTCTACGGGCCAGGCTTGGGATTACTTAGGCTTTCGCTCGATACACGTGACCAATCAGATTACAAATAAGAGCCTGTTTACTCGTCTAGCCTATTACAATATGTATTAATTTAGTGACCGAGACCTAATATAATTATGAATGAACTTCCATTGTTCGACTCAATATTTTGAGGCTAACAATCTCCCCCGAAGTGAGTTCATTGTGACACTCCTTCGTGAGATCAATGAGATTGCTTTTGTCGTTAAGCTCTTGTGATCTTTGTCTCTGTCTACGTTGTAGGCTTGTTCCTTCATGCTTTGTGATCTTTGATCTTTAGCCTTTGTCATTGTCTTTTGACTTTGTCTTTTTCGTCCGAGATCTTTAAATCTTTATCCTTCCGTCTTGATCGTCTTTGCCACCTTGCGATCTTGTGTCTTGACCAACATGCTCATACTTTGCATCATCTTGAAAGCTTGCTAACAATCTCCCTTGATAGACTTGATATCTTTGAAGGAAGATCTTGTATATCAGAGTTTGTGCGGAAGTCTTTGTCTTTAATTCTTGAGCTTTCATGATTCTTGAATCTTGATGCTTATAGAATGTCTTTGTAGTTTGAGCATGAGCATGTGGTAATGAATCCGACTTCAGCTGGAATGAGGCATCACCATCTCCATCTTTATGTATCCTGAAATAAAACAGTTAGCAATAAAGCGGGTGGACGAATATGGCTTTGTCATTCGTCCGGATTTGGTTAGATTAACCTCCGGTTCCGTAGGACCGTTTTACAGTATAAATACTGTACCTGTGATCAGGTAGATTCAAAGAATCTCCTTGACAGGGTTTCCAGCTCAAAGCGTAGGGTCTTCTAACACAGATGTATTAGATTTGCCATGCTTGCTAGTTCTCATTACCGGAACGTCTCAAAGCAGACAACACGGTAAGAGTGAATCAGATAGTTACTATCTTTCTGATTATGTCGTCAATTCATTTACTGGACCTTTATCGATATCCAGTTGACACAAGCTTGATTCATATAGAATCTCGCAAGTCACCTACCGCAGTGCTGTTTGATGATGACACTGGAAGGATTTCCATTCGTCATTGTGAATACTAAAGAGTATCACTCTGAATGTTCTGGCAAAATCACAAGGATAATGCGTAGGACTCTTGTTAACAGCTTGTGAACTTAATGATGTTCGACAAGTGTTAGTCATGGAATGTGTCCTAATGAGATTTATTTGATGATCTCTTGGCTCTAGACTCGATTAGTGCGTTTTGGTTTTTAGTAATCGGAGGCTGGAGCAGACTGCCACCTATTCAATATTAACTAACTCGGAGTGAGAAAGTCAATAGAAGTCGTGTGTATCTCCGTGACAAATGAGACAAGTTTATTTTGAGAGAAACTCGAATGGCTGGGAAGGGTTGTGCATTGCATCACTGGGTCCATGATGTCGTCTTCAATATCAGCAATCAACATTGTGATTCTGACAGCATATGTATTGACCCGGTTTTTGCCTAAGTTGTGTGGAGGGCTGCTTTCTTTTCACCCTTTATCCATACATTTCTTTTTAATTCTTCAACCCCTTCAATGCTTACCAAGACGTCATTACTAACACCTTGTTGTGATTGTTCCAGTGTTAGCTCAATCTTAGTCGGCATTCTTCCCTTATACACATTCATCTCCAATCATACCTAAGGACTGCTATTTCTAACTATGGAGTGTCCTTGGGTAGATCCCTCCGGTTCTGGTTGGATCATAGGACAAATACCTAACCTTACCACCTTATGAAGATGTTGTTGGGTATAAGATCGAACCATAAAACCTTTTCTTACTGTTCAGCACATTGAGTCGAATAGATCATTCAACACATTGAGTCGAATAGATCATATTTTAATTACATTTTCTCCCCGTATTTTAAATAATAAACACTTAGTTTTTGAAATACCTTGTGATTAAAATATGTCTTAAAAAATCTGTGGGAGAAAATATGGTCAGCATGAATGGTTTGGAACATTTGGATAATGTTTTGAATATATAAGAATGGTCGTTGATGATGTATCCAAGAACATTAAAACTTTTTTTTTCGAAAAACTCCCCCTAAAAAATAGGACCAATTGAGAAATTGTTGTCTTTTGAAAACACTATGAGGGATGGAGTGTTGAACACACAATTTTGAAAGATTAAGATTTGTCATCGAGAAATTCTTAAAAAATCATGTTCAACTTTTTGAAAAACCAAATATTAGAGGACTTCTCTTCTAACGTTAAGGGTAAGCGCACTGAAACGTACAATATCCTTTTTCTTGAGGTAAAAACATTGAATGTCTTGTAAGAACAGCTCAAGACCGAGAAACGTTAATTTTCTCGTTGTGAGGATAAGCTATAAACCTTCCTTTATTTGAAGTCCGGGTTATGTACTGACATTTGCACATAAGCCATTTAGAAAATTAGAAATGATATGTTTAGAAACTATTTAAAAACTCTCGCTCAAACTTCATTTACACACCCGTGTCAATGTTAATCGATATTTCTAAGCACGTAAATGTTATCGATTCTAAGAGACATGTCGAGAAGATTCTTTTTGGAAATTTTCTATTTTTCAGATTTTGTATTTGCTCATTTATAGATTAAACTTTCCTTTATTTAAAGTCCGGGTTACTACTGATATTTGCACATAAGCCATTAAGAAAACTAGAAATGAAACCATGATTCTCACTAACCTTCACCGATGCCATTTCTACCAAAGGGCGCCCTGTCACACTCTTACTTACATTTTCAGCGAGTACTCTACAACATACCATCTCCACATACAATACACACACCATCGTAAACACTCTTTTCATAGACACTATAAGAGGAATCGTTCACACTAGTGATGAGAATCTGAGCTTCTCTACCTTCAGAGGCTTCACAATGTCACTTGTCATCTTTCCCGTTACTTCCGCACTGGATCACACATGGGGAATACCTATAAACACATATTATCGGTGTCTCACTTGTAGATGATTGGAGTCCAACTATATATATAGAGAGATAGATTTACATTGACACTTAGAATTTACGCGCGATGAGAGTCACTCACATCTGGTATATATCACATAAGATTATATACCATCACTATACCTACTTATCGTACACTCCACACCCTTCATGGTTGAGAGAGTGAGATTAGTATACAGTATATGCTCTAGACTGTCTATATTGCTATATATCAATAGACATGACCGCCACTAGATGTCACATGATCAGCCTGGGTCAGTGTTCTACTATGAGACGTTAGAGTGAAGTAGCTCAGTACAATCACAACAAGTGTGCAGTATAGCTACACATATCACTCCATTACTTTCCCCTGCTATCTACTCTACTCGCCTGGTGCGGAATTCTCTTGCTTTATAATCTCCACAATAAAACGCTGCAAGTTCAACGGAGCGTGGATTTAGTGTGCTCACTGTGAGAGACTAGACGGAGGGCATCTTGCTCAGGGGGGGACTTCTGAAATATAGGAGAACTAACTGTCATTGATATTCTATGAAACAATAGGTCAACTTTCAATATTGGGCACGGACATGAGCTCACTCATTTCTTATACAAATAAATCGACTCTTGAACGTAGAACTGTACTCCCGATTTATATGCGAGAGAATAAATAGATCCGACACTATGTGGCTCAGCATATAGTCGTCAAATCTCGCGGCACCAGAAGAGTGTTTAGATCGACATATTATCGATCGGAGTCCCCATAGAAGTCAGACAAGTGCGAGCGCTTAGAGCTCTGGTTTAAATGCTGTTAATATCTGCAGATCAGGTGTGGGGCTTGTCTGTGCTGTAGGCGTGAGTGAGTATATTGTATTAGTTGTTGGTGTGTGTGAATTTTTAGACACATGAGCAACTGGGTTAAGATTAATAATGAATTTGTAAAAAATGGATGTTTAATAGTTGTTATGAATATGCGTGGTATTTGATTGTAATGGACATTTAGTGTATGGATTATCTGACAAATTAGCTCCTAGGAATCTGTAGTCCTCAAAATGCTTTGTTGCGAGTAAGTCAAGCAAGAGCAAAAAAAATATAAAATATATCAAAAAAAAAATTAAAAAATACTAATAGATTAACAAGAATTAAGAATAAATTTAAGAGTAATGGAAGAAAGAAAAAAAAAAAAAAGAAAAAAAACTAATAAAATATACCCCCCAACAACATCCATTGTCGCTATAATAGAACAGCGCAACCCCTCTCAACGAAGAAGTACACCCCCACTAACACCAATCCCACCTCCCGAGCCCCTTCCACCCCACCCCCCGACCCCACAAACACACACCCCCGTTCATGATCGTCGCATCTTCCAAAGCTGTATAGTTCAAAGCCAGCAACCCTATCGGATCCAGAGTCCCAAGTGAATGGTACCTCTAAAGTATCGAAATATCCATTTAAAACCTCTTGAGGTGTATTTTCAGTCAGGTCTGCTTGATATCTAGCACAATAACATACACTTGCATTTAAGTCTGGTCTACTAGATGTAGATACAAAATTGACCCAATTTTGCTATGGTAGTCAGTTTTGGGTCTACGGCTTTCCACCACTCAGTCTGCATCTAATTTAGTTTTCGTACCATTGGAGTACTTAATGCTTTATCCTTTCACATACCATGTTTTTTTTTCAGAATCTCAAAGTATATTTGGCCTGATTGATAAAAAATCCGCGTGGGGATTGGTGGATCTGAAGGTCAGAAAAAAATTTCAATTCCCCCATTAAGGACAGCTCAAATCTTTACCGTGCTTTAATTTTTTCAAAACGTTTTGAAAATTTAGGGTTTTTGGAACCAAAAATATGTCAATCAAGCGTAAATCTGCACATAGAATGTCCTCCACCGAATTTATCGTTAATAGGGTTCTGGTCAATGATAACTTTAGTAAAACCTTTGGTAATAGCAGGAATTTATGATAGTTCATCATACCAAGCTCTCGAGCTTGTTTCAATTCCATATAATCTATTTGTGTTCATTGGGAATGTTTATTTTGGCCTTAAGACGTAAACTTTGTCTGATGATCTGATCCAACGAATCCGTCTGGTTTGTGCAACATAAACCATCCTTCCTTCAATGGACCATTAAGAAATGCCGTTTTTCAAGTCCATCTCTAAATTGGAATAGACTTGTGTCAGCATATGCACAAAAATCCCGACAGCCTCCAAGCGAGCAACAGGAGCAAATTATTCATCAAACATCAATACCCTATTCCTGATCATGAAGCCTTTGCTACAAGTCGTGCTTGTGTTGCGAATTACAGTTTGCTCTTCACCCATTTTGTTTTTCCCATAACCACGTTAGCTTGATACGTCTTGCCAAAGGTTTGTTCACGAGTTCCCCAGACTTGTAGTCTGTCAAACTAATGAAGTTCCTCTTCCTGCATTGTTTTCATCCCATGCAGAAACCGAGCCATTGCTTCCTATATTTTTTTCGTTCAACAATACTCACGGTAGATGCGAACATACACATTGTCAGGATCTGTTGTAAGTTGTCGTCTTGGTTGCACTGCTTGGGAATGGATTTCCACCGAACTTGAGTGAACGGGTGATCTTTTTGTCCAATCGGTATTCTGAATGTTGAGTTGAATTGAAGGTATGCAAATTGAATTACCAATCTTGCGTGAGGAAGACTCTCGGGCAATTTTCTTGTACCGATGTTACAGAAAAGATTGGTATATTTGCTGATTATCGTTTGTTTTCCACATCATGAACTTTGTAGGATTGATGTTCTGATGGAGGTTGAATATACATTGAAAGGTGTGTGTCTTGTAGCCATAATTAAGCGTTGGGAGAAGAAGACTTGTTGACACGCAGAAGTACCTATCCATTGAAAAATTATCGTATACAAAAGGACAAAAAGAAGATCCAACTCCTGTTGTGATGGAAACTGTTTGTTTCTTCTGCTGAAGGAAAACATTTTGTAGTTCTGTGCGGGGTCAGGGGTTGTCAATAATCTGACGCCTTTTTGTCGTGGGGAAATGAGCCTGAAGTGGTCATTAGCAACAGACGTCTCCTTGACATCTCCTTTTGATCTCATCAAACTAATGGAAAGATTCAACTATCAACCATGTTCTCTTGTATAGGACCCGATATCCCCTTTTGACTAGTGGTAGTATCCCACCAAACCACGGAATACCCCTTTTTCTTTTCATCTTATCCAATTCTACCATCTCTGGTTAGGTAACAAGTGCAACCAAAGATGTGAAGATGTTTAATTGAAGGTTTCCTGTCATTAATGATGTGATATGCCGTTTTTCCTTATGAGTTTGGGATGATGATTGAATCTGTTTTGGAGTAATAACATGCGGTTGCAATTGCTTCACCCAAAAGAATAAATGAAGTTTAGAAGCCGAAAGCATCGTTCAAGCAGCCTCAACGAGAGTGCATTTTCGTCTTTCGACACACCGTCTATTCAGGTGTTCGAGGAGTAGAAGTTTGATGCTCAATTCCTTCTTCTTTTAAAGAATCATGGGAGTGTCTTGGTTTATAAGAAATCTGTGCCTCGTCAGTGCGAACAAAATTTACTAGGGCTTGAAGATTCTTTGATCATCCCGTGAGAAGTCTTTTAAACTCTGGTAGTTTCATCCTTGGAACGTAAAAAGGATTCCAAGTGTATCTGGAGTAGTCCATCGACCGATTACCAGAATATAGTTCATTCCCATTTATGCTTGCAACCCGCATTGAACCACATAATCCATATGAAGCAAATTAACCCGTCCTTTCGAACTTGGAACAATCTTTGACTTGAAAGAACTGTCGTTTTGCTTTGCTCACTTTCAAAAAAAAAAAAAAAAACAAGAAAAGAGGAACATAGTTGATCCTATGACATACTTTCAATTTTGTAAACCAATCACAACATCCTTCTTTGAAACAATTGACGTAGTCGAAGTTGAGATGAGAAAGATCTTCGATGCCATACCCATGCTGAGTTGGTGATAGCTTTACCATGAGAACAAATTGGAGTGATGAAATTGTTTCTTGAAGAGAAATTTTATAGAGATACCAGTTCCACATTACCGGTTAGTAAGTCTTTTCCCTAAGATCTCTAACAAACATGAGATTTCCAAAATGCAACCTCCAAATCCGCATCCACATAATTGAACAACCGAGAAAGATTATGATTTGAGACCTTCGACGTAGTAAACCCTTTTGATCATGATATTTCCTTGACCAAAACTCCATAACCAATAATTGGACAAATTGATCATTGCCACACGAACGGTACCCAAGTATATGATTCCACAAAATGACAACAGCAGAGATAGAATTGCCCGTCCATGATGTGCTTTGTGCAATCTAGAGTCAACAATGAATAGGACGAGTTTGTACAATCTACTAATAAAAAAAAAGAATTAGTAGGACCGATGGAATACATGACAAATAGGAACCTAAAGTGTTTTATAGGATTCTAAGACATTAGTTACCTAGAATGACATTATTATGAAAAACTGACTTTCTTAGTCACTACTTATCGATCCAAAAACTTTAGTTACCCCTTTCCTTTTATTGTCTTAAGGAACCCATAATAAGCTGATGGGCATTGTTGTGCTATCCACCATTTCCACACCTTATTAGTCTTCTTATACAACATCCTATAGTAACTCTTTGAATTTGTGATAGTGGATTCTGATGCAACTATTTCTATGGGGTATGTTGCACAGATTTTGTTCGCTTGACTTTTAATTTTGGGTTTTTCTAGTACTAATAGGCACTACATAGGCTTCTTAGTTCTAGCAATCAATCTTTCAAACTTAGAAACACAAACATCATGATTTCTAATTAAACTCAAAACATTTTCCACAAGTAGCACAAACAGCATTAACATTTCAAATTCGAGAATTTAAACTGTCATTACCGCAGTTACAGACTTTGTATTGATTAGAAATACTAGAAATCCTAGGTGTATCTTCTACTTCACCAGTCTTCTTAAGAATTCCCAATGACAAGTGATTATGGCACGACCTATCTTTCATTTGATTGCTCCTACTGTGGTCTTCTAACATTAGGTTTGTGAAGCATACCCCTGTTGATGTAGATACGCGAGGATTAGTATTCCTAGAGGTCTGAGCCAACTGTGGTGCTCTAGTTTGTTGGTACACTTGCAATTCGATACATGCCTGGATTAAAATCACATTGTGATTTCTTACAGCTTTGCTTTGCTGTTTGAGGCAAATTCTGTGGAGTGACTTACCTGGTTTTGATAAACCCCTCTGACTCATTATTTTTTAAATCGACTTTTTTTCTATGCAAAATATTTTCTCGTAAGAGAGTCTGAAAAAGGAAGTCCGATTTCCTAAATCTGATGTTTTGGAATCCTTTGATCATTTGGTAGCCGAAACAACAAAGGGGTAGATCAACTTAGTGTTTCACAGATTTTTCCTTTGCAATTTCCCAATGAAGTTTTCTTTAAAACTCCCTTATTGCAATGTTCTTGTCTTTCATTTGAGCTTTCGAATCTTGTATTTCCAAAATATATGTTCACAGGACCTTTCGAAATACATTTGACGCCTTTTCCTTTGCACACATGTGTTCCATTTTTTCATTTTCTTGACATTCTTTGTAAAGCGATTTCAAAGAGAAATTGAGTGGTTTTCTAATTTTGCAAAAACTCTATATAATCTTATGTAAATCTCTTTACTACAAAATCAGTTTTGTTCAGAAAGCTTTTGTCAAGACAGTCAAATCCCCTCACTTTATGAAGATATAAGCATTTCAATTCATGATCTCCATCTAATCAGATGAAGATTGCAAATAAGAACACATAACATCTTAGACACACATTTTCTTGCAAAAGCAAATCATACAGATTGGAAAAATTTCTGCCTTAATCAATTCAAGTTTCTTCAAGTTCCATCTTAAGATATTCAACTAACTTTAAATCTACATGCAATTTCTTGCTTAAGATCATGTACAAAATGCGAAATCTATCATGTCTGAGTCTTTAAGGGCAAGGGCATCAAACATGTCTTAACTAGGATTCCATACATGCGCATTTGGAGTAACGAGATGAAGAAGGTCATTTGGAATGTTTTTCCATGCTTGATTGACAATTTCTTTCAGATATTAAAGTAGATTTGCATGACATTATAACTTTCTACCTTATTTGCTTATTGATTAAGGACACTGGTAAGAAAATCTATGTTTTTGAAAATATTTGGCTTTGTGTTTCAACTAAATGATTTTCTCATACACTTTCTTTCTTATTTCATTTGCCGTGCGACCTTGAATTTCATAATGCTGATGGGGGTTTGAAAATTTCATAAATGACTATTAACTTTGTGTAGTCAAAAGGTTACACTAAGTCCTTTATTCAATTTTGACCGACTTGATCTTTCCTTCAAGAGTCTGAGTCTCTTCCCTATCGGGACGAGTCTGTTTGCAGGATCGAAATGGTCATGTGATCGAGCATCACACAAGGTATCTCAATTTTGAGCCTTTTTGAAGGTACCTTGGAATGGCAAAAGTAGGTCTTCCATTAAATGTAGGGAAATTGGGTGCTAACATCGTGAATAGGTTTTATTTATTTTTTTTGGGGGGAAAAAAAATATTTGTTTTGTTTTGGAAACTCTTTTTGACTCCCTTTCCCCCGGTTTGTAAACAATTATCATTCAAAAACTGTTAACTGGTTTTCCATTGAAATCATTTTGTCATAATCTTTTTCTTCCTTAACTTCAAATCCGCTATTACCCATTTGTTTTCCTCCTTGACAAAGACCTTCGTAATGTAGACTTGGTTAAAAGACTCAGTTTTTTTTGACTAACCTCATCAAGTTTCTCTTTGACAACAGAAAAATTTCGTAGGCTTTTACTTTTTAAACCTTCTTTTATGTCAATTTCTTTTTAACTAAATGTCCTAGAAGCTTACATTAACTTATGTTCAAGTTTGTCATAAGTCACTGTATCGATCATTAAAGTCCCTTGTACCTCTGAAACTCAGTCTGTTTATTTTGAAGTGCAACTAAGCAACTATTCCGAATACTATTAGATTCCCTAGAGTTCTACTAGTTTCCGCAAGAATAGATTTGCACTCAGTTAACTCTTGAGTCAATGTTGCATTTTCTTTCTTTAATTGCTTTGAATCTTTTTATTTTCATCGACATCAAGCTTTTTAATTAGCAATTAAATTAGCAAGTGCAACACCGCTCATCCATCACATTCTAACATCCATTTTGGTCATCCTGAATATCATAATCACACATATCCGGTGATTCAAGGAGTGACATTAACTATCACCGTTAGCCACTAGCACATGTGTTACTAATGGATTCAATTGGTCAAAATGTTGTATGTCATTGCAAACACATTATCGTCAGTAATCGATTGTACCTGTTCCAATGCACAGAATCAGTTTCCACTGAGTCTGCATTAGGAACCTCTGGACCTTTGCCACATGTAACTGTATGTGCTTACCAACTCATTGATCATCATCTCTTCATCCGTGTCTCTCTAGCCAGTCAGATTGCTCTCTTGAATTTGAACACCTTTCTCAGCTTGTTTACACACAACATCTTTCCTTGTGATACGTGGAGTCTTTAAACCCGTTTTTGCTTTTCTGCATTCCTTAGCATAATGATCAAATATCATTGCAGTTAAAACACTTATCCCAATTGTTGCACTACTATACTGGACCTACCTAACAGTTTCCCTTAGCCCCAACAACATTCACTAACTGACCCTCTGATTCCTAAACTGTCCATCTGATTGTCATTCTTAATAACTGGAGTATATCCACATATCTGTAATCTGGTAGTTTTGAGGAAGTTCTAGGTTGTTGTTGTAGGTTTTGTAAGTTTTCTGAAGTACTATTGCAATGAGTGCCAAATTTTTTGCATGTCTTATCCTTCTGAGTCTGTTCAGGATCACTGTGCTTCTTCAAAGTTGACTCAAGATGGTGTTGTGATTGGTTTGCTATCTCTTTGCCTTTGTATCTTGGTAGTTGCATAGAAATCTGGTTGTGAAGTGAAGCTTTTGAGTTGGTGCGTATGATTTGTAAGGTTTGATGTTGATAAATGTTCTTGTAGTGTATGAGCATAGCAACAAGTGCTAATGTTTAGCATTCCTGCCATCTTTCAGCAGGAGCTCATTAACTTCCTTTGGTATTGTTCAAAATGTCAAGAGCTTATGGTATGAAACTTCATCAACTTGGTGTTGTTGCTTTCACAATAGTGACAAATCTTTACCATTCTGGGTTAAAGTTTTGAAGAAATTAAAACATTGACTTCATCGTTCACTCGTTTGCACATACAACGTCAAGAGTTTGTTTCTGATCATTTCCATTCATCATTTATTATAGAATCGTGTGTAGTAAGACTTAATGTTTTCTCCATCTGAAGGTGAATTGACCAAACTCGTCTACTCGCAAATACAGGTTTGTTCTTGACATCTTAGATTGTTGAGTGAATTCACCTGTTGTAAGCCTTTCGATGGCTTCCTACAATATTCTTTGAGCTGTCTGACATGCATCAACTTTTTTAGTATATTTCATTCCATCCAGTCAATATCAAATGAAGCGGCTTCTTTGTTTTATTCGAAAATGAGCTTTGTTCTCAGTAACATATCCGTTAAACAGTCTCGACTGTTGTTTGTTCCGGAACTGCTGGAGAATCCTCTGTTGCAGGAACAAGCTGGTGTGAGTGACAATCGTTGGAGTGTAAGACCTTTAAGAATGCACTCGTAAGGCATCACCATTTGGTCTTGTATCAATGTAACGTAATGAACCGTGATCGCCATTGTGCAAATCGTCCTGTTTTCAAAGCATTGGTGGACGATCCATTGAACCTGCTGGCCATTAATGTTGTTATGACCATTTGACTGATGGTTGTGGAAGTTACAATTGGAGTTGTCTATGATGAATGATTATAAGAATTATGAAGTGAAAAATGAATTGAAGGATCTAGAGTGATTATCACGTGGGTTTTATTGGATTGTGGTTTTAAATTGAGAGTAATTAATTTCCACGAATTTTACAAGTCCAAAAGATTATAAACCGAGAAATTTGAGTTTCTTTCCGGATTTTACAAAATCGAGAGAAAACCATGAAAAGTTAATTGTTGTTGTTAAAGTTTGTTGATTAATGTCTTGTAGTCCGTATTAAATCCAAAGTCCTCCGAATTTATCCATGAAGTTTAGTTGTCCTTGATGTATGTTTTTGATTAAACGGTGATTAATATATATTCCCAAATTCGGTCAAATACCACCTGATGCGCGGATCGACCTTACCATGGGTTTTAGGGTTTCAAAACATGGGTTTTCAATGGATAAAACGCAATGACTTTAGTCAAAATGCAACTATCTTTGAACTAAACGCAGTCACTTTTCTTAAGCAAAAAGCAATGTTCTTTGAGCAAAACCGCATCGTCTTGACAAAACGCATGTATAAAAAATTGGGCATAGTAAAACGTTATAGTCAAAACGCAATAATGGTCATTCAAAACGCAACCTGTGAGACAAAAATGCAACACCAAAAAACATATCAAAACGTCAGTGACTTGAAGAAATCAAAACGCAAACGACTTGAGATCAAAACCCACGACCTTGATCAAAACGCAAATGTCTTCCAATCAAAACGCAAGAGTCTTGAGCAAAACGCAGTGTCTGTCAATCAAAACGCAATGAATTTGACCAATAACGCAGATGTCCTTTCAAACAAAATGCAATGAATTTTTGACCAAAAACTCAAACAAGTTCAAATGTCCACTTTTAATGTACGTACTTGTTTGTCTCTAACTCCAAAACGCAACCTTGAATTTAGTAAAACGCAATGACAAAATTTTTCTTCTAACTTGCGAATAAGCCCCAAATCTCCAACTTGCTTATGAAAATAAGATAACCACTACCCTAAATAAGCAATACCAGTATTCTTAAACAAGAAAGTACAACTTTTTCGGATCAAAAACATCAACTTTCAAGCAAGAATGCAACATAAGAAAATCCCAAATAGAAAGTAAAAAAAAATAGTTCTAGCCACGAAATTTCTAAGACATAGCTAGGAGAATAAGAAACACAAAGATACACGTTTTTCTTCCAAAAGCTTAACCAAACCACGAATTCGTGTGTTTATTTTTTCAATAAGTCACGAAATTAGTTTTTAATCCACAAATCAAACACAAAACACCCGAGGCACTTGATACCAAATGTAGGTTACCCGTAATCACTTCACTTCATTATATGTAGCTTGAATTCAAGAAGAAAAGAGAAGGAAAGTTTAGAGAGAGAAAGTGGTTGAATTACTTGCAAAATGGAAATGTTTACAAATGAACCAACACTATTTTCCTTGATGGAAAATGGTATATATACTCTACACAACTACATGGGGCGTGTGGCCTTTTACTTGGGCCGGGCTCGGGATTGACTTGTGGCTTTAGCCCGATACACATACAATTTTAGCCATAACATTTCCGAGCCCGTTTACCCTTCTAGCCTATTACAACGTAAATTAATTAAAGTACCGAGACCTAATAATAATGAACCGGAAAAAAAAAAAAACCCCCCTTCCCATTGTTCGAATCTAAATATTTTTGAGCTAACATGATTTGACTTTGTTTGACCCATGTGACCACGGTATTGACCACAATTTTGACTTTTTGTCTTTTCCTGTTCTTGCTTTGCATCCCTGCTTCTTTGTGCTCTTCCATTCCTCGGGTCCGTGTTTAGCCCTTTTTTGAGAAACGGTTTTTCTTGTAATTTTTGTTCTTATCCGTACCTGCATAGCACAAATACAACATAAAAACACAGCATATCTTTTGTCCTTTTTAGTCTGTTTTGGTCATTTAGGGTCATTTTTGGGTAGTAACAATATGTGTTATTTTTACACTTATCAAATTCCCCGAACTAAACGATTGCGTGTCCCTCACCAATATCACATGCCTTTAAAACAAATATCTTAAAACTTCCCCCCAAACTAAACCTTTGAAAAGTAGCAAAGATTTTTGTTGAGAGAAAATTTCCAAGTTACAAGTTATAAAACACCCGAATTCCCATTTCAAAAACGTTTTCATGATTTTTCATGATAATTAACTACCTAACTACAACTTATTTTGTTACAATAATGTTTGTTTTCATTACTTCATTGGTAACTTTAAGGAACCTAAAAACAAAAAGCACAATTAGTGTCTAAAAGATAGTTTTCATCATGTCCCGATTTTTATCACCTTTTCCCATGCTAAGCTTAAAAATAAATCACCGTTTTAAGTACGAGCTAAGATCTAAGACTACTTATAATTAACAACTGTGAATTTCACTTCCCGACATAAACACATATAAATAGTGGTGTGTTCAAATTTAATTTCAACCATTAAATCCACATATTTAGACAAGTTGAAATCCGACCAAGCTTATACACATGGGCCTTTTGGCTAAATATTTGAATCACTTTATAAGATCAGAACTACCAAAGCAAACAAAAAACTCCTTAGCTAAGACATCTTGTGTTCACTTGCCCCAGAATGACTTTTTTTCTCTAGCAACCGCACCGTCATCGAGTAAGTGCAGGCTTTATGAACACCTTCCTCCGGAGAATAATAATCAGAGGACGCACGTACTGATTCCGTTAAAAAGCCTTTAACTGTGCAAACCTGTAGTTCAAAAGAATACATTAGTTTTTAGAGAATGAAAATTTTAACTATTATTTTCTAACTTTCCATATTATTTATTTACTATTTACAATATTAGGCTAGGAACAGTATCACTTTTCTTTCGACGACACAAATTCGGCCACGCCTCCGACAAGAGCTCGTGTACTTATTATGATACCGACCCTAAATATACATCCTCCACCCTTTCTTTCGATGTCACATCGGGAGCGAACCGACAAATGCCCATGTACTTTATTGCGATGGAGTTTGTATATTAATTATTAACACTAAGGATTTATAACTTGCCATCTTTTTACTTCACACAACTACATTATTATTCTAGAAACAATTCAACCCATTAATTTTTTGCAAATAGAAAAAGATTTCGTTTTAGAAAACCAAAGTATAACTTGAACAAATATCTTATTTACAAATGATGTTGACTTCATCACGATAAAGCTTTTTCTCTGAAATAATGTATTAGACTTTTAAGAGTATAAACTCTAATTTTAAAAAATTACAGAGAACAACCGTATACGTAAATCATTTTAAGAACTTCGGGAAGAAAAACCCCAATTTTATTTCTTAATAAGCCTTTTAAGTTTTCCAAAATAACCCTTGTTTAGCAACCTAAAGTCGTAAATCAACACTATCATCCTCTTATTCTTTTCTATTTAAAATCTCTAATAAAGAATCGCAAATAACTATATAGCCTATTATAAAGGATCCAACACCGCATATTTTAAAATCTACTTGAGATTAGCAACAAGTCCTTCAAAATTACTAACGATTCAAGTCTACATGTTTAAAGCTACATGAGACTAGCAAAAACTATCAACATTAATTGTTTAAGGGAGATAGCTAGAACTCTAACTTTCGATTGGGTCCAAAAATTACTGATCTTATTCTCACCAACGAAAACATAACATTTTTGTCCAAAACACTTATTAAATGTTTATTTATTTTTTTTACAAATTAGATCTTAAAATTTTCAATTTTTGCTATTTTTGTTTGTGATAAAACGTGTACTGAGAACAAAACAATACGCAGAAACTCAAATCGATAGATCCACTCCCCAAACTAAAACGAAAACCTTGTCGCATGTTTACCGCGGGTTCTTGAAAAATCCTAAGCCGGTTTATTACTTATGCAAAGATAACTGAATCGATAAGATAAAAGGATATCGGATCTCCCCAAACTAATTTCACACAAAGGATGAGAAGCTCGAGTGAAACGGGATACAACACCGGACACGAGAAGGCTTCATAAAACGTTGGATCAAACGCTACAAAAATCACATTAAACAAACACAAACAACAACAACCAGAAGAAATAACCACAACACATCACAACACTTTTTTAAGAAAAAAGAAAGAAAATGGATTATATCAGGGTGAACCCCACTCTAGCTGCCTTGTTTTTGAGTCACCAGCCGATTTCGCAAGCTCGACTCGATCCCGCATTTATTGTCCTTAGTGGAAAGTTTGGCAGGAATCCGGGAGAACCAATGGAGGTGTAACCCCTACATAGTAGCATGCTTAAGACGGTGGCATTGACTTTGAAATATGATCCATCCGGGATGAGAACATATTGCTGTGCCATAAGGAAAAACTTCGTAAATAAAAAGGGTGAAAGGAGAACGGACCATCGAGACTAGAGCTTTCCGGAGAAAATTCTTTAATCGGGAGTTTGAAAATAAGACATAACACCAACATTTAAGATATCGATTCTTGATCCTTTGAGTCGTGAAGTTTCTTTGTTTTCTCCTGTAGAGTCCCCATGAATTCTCATAAGCATTGATCTCAAAGCCGTTAAGTCGTTAGTTGAGCTTCCGATGATCACCACCGCGGTTTTGGAGATCGAAGGTGGCATGCTTAAGACCCCAATATGCTTGTGTTTTCTAGCTCAACTGGTGAAATGACACGATTTTATCCATAAACTTAGCCTTGTAGGGCGTTGCATCCGATTGAGTCTTGTAAGCGGTCGGAATCCCTCATTGCATCGTCTAACTTGTCTGACCATGAGGCACGGTTTTCTCCTACCGTCCTTTCTAAGATTCTTTTAAGTCCACGATTCGTCACCTCGACTTGACCATAGTTTGAGATGGTAAAACGGTGGAAATACGATGTGTAACACCATATTTGGACAGTAAAACTTTATCTAAATTTGTCGATACAAAAAATAGTCCCAGCGATCGCTTATGATAGCTCTCGGTGCACCGAATCGGGAGAAAAGGGATTTCAAAAATTTGACAACTACTCTAGCATCATTGGTGGGGAGCGCCTTGGCTTCAACCCATTTTGAAAGATAATCGACGGCTACAAGTATGTATTTGTTTCCTCTAGATGACGGAAAAGGTCCATAAAACAACCCCATACATCGAAATTTACAAACTTGATTGCAATTTGAGGCATCTCATCATGATGTAAAATTTTGCTGTGTCTTTGACATGCATCATAAATTTGATCAATTCGTAAGCATCCTTATAAATCGTAGGCCAAAAGAAACCGGCATCAAATACTTTCCGAGCAGTGATATTTGCACTATGATGGCCCCCGGTGGGTCCTTCAAGACAAGTTTTAAGGATTTCAAGAGCTTCTTGGCCAAAAACACATCTACGGATGATTTGATCCGCACATGTACGAAAGAGATAGGGATCATCTCAAAAGTAATGCTTTACATCCTTGAAAACTTCCCTTTTTGTTTTGATGACATTCCTTTGATAGAGAAAATTCCCCCGTGGTACTTTGCTATATCGGCAAACCCACGGGGTACTTTTGATTATCATAAAAGTACCTAGTATTCAATGTTTCAAGGAAAGGTTTCATTAAACTTCTTTAGGATCAAAAACATTCCTCATAACGGGTTTTTCAATATGAAGAGGTGATCGACAGCATAGTTTTCAGCTCCTTGGTATCAATTTACTTTGAAATCGAAATCCTAAAGGAGTAAAGACCCACTAAGCAATCCTTTCTTGGCATCTTTCTTTTGTTTGAAGAGGTAATTTTCAAAAGCGGAATGGTCTTGTAAACAACACTTTTGTATCATCTAAGATAGATCGAAACTTCTCAAAAGCGTAAACAACCGCAAGCATCTCTTTTTCTGTTGTTGTGTAATTCGTTTCTGCTTCGGTCATCGTTTTGCTTGCATAATGAATTGGTCTAAAATGCTTCTTAATCCTTTGCCCTAGAACCGCACCTATTGCATAATCACTTGCATCACACATGATATTCAAAGGTAGCCCCAATTCGGAGCAATGAAAATTGGAGCTTCTTAACTTCTTTTTTAATGTTTTGAAGGCTAGAATGCATCTTTCGAGAAGTGAAAGGAGTTGTTTTTTCTCTAAGAGATGGGCATTGGGTCGAAGAGATCTTTGAAAAGTCTTTGATAAATCTTCGATAAAAACCAGCATGCCCGAGAAAACTTCGAATTCCCTTAACGGTTGTTGGGTGAGGTAGCTTAGAAATCACAATCGATCTTAGCTTTGTCGACTTCAATTCCTTTCTTCGAATCTTATGTTCGAGTACGATACCGTTCTTTAACCAGAGAAATGGCTTTTTTCCCAATTAGAGCTAAGTTAGTGGTCTTCACACCATTAAGCCATTTTCTAGATGGGAGGCACTTAAAAAAAGAAATTTCCAAAACCCAGAAATCATCCATGAAGACTTCCATTGTCTTTTCAATCATGTCATGAAGATGCCATCATACCCTTATAAAAAAACGTGCCTGGTGGCATTGCCTAAAAACCAAAAGGCATCGGCGATAAGCAAGGACGTTCCACTATGGGCAGGTGAAATGGGTCTTTTCATGTCATTTTGGGACAAATGGAATGGAAATAACCTGAGAAACCGTCGAGGAACAATAGTATACTCCATTTACAACTGCGAGTCCCTCTCACAAGCATTTGATCCATTGAATGGCAAAAGGAAATGTCCTTTTCTTGTAGCTTCGTTCAACTAACTTACATCATCTATGCATACTCTCCATCCTGTGACAAGTCTTGTTGGCACTAATTCATTTTCATCATTGGTTACTATGGTTATTCCTCCTTTCTTTGGTACACAGTGTACTAGGCTCACCCAAGGACTATCCAAGATTGGGTAGATCAATCCGGCGTCAAGAAGTTTTTCAACCTCTTTTTTAATGACATCATGGATCTTTGGATAACCCTACTCTGATGATGGACCGCTGGTTCATAGTCATCTTCCATTAGAATTTTATGAGAATAAAATTCCGGGTTAATACCCTTAATGTCAGAGAGTTTCCAAGCAATTGCTTGCTTTTAGGATTTAAGAACCTCTATAAGAGCGGTCTTCTCATCATTGCTCAAATATTTAGCAATTATAACAGGCAACTTATTGTTATCTGCTAAAAATACGTATTCGAGATGAGGTTGGTAATTATCATAAAGTTCAACCACACGGGAGGTCATTGATTGAAGATTCGCATATTTACAAACTTTAAGCTCTTTCTTGATTTTCTGGTAAGGTAACTTCCTGATTAAGTGGACGGCGAAAGGATACACTATTGAGAAAAGATTTTCGAGAAAGGACAATAGTCCCCCTCTGGTCCAAATAATCTTCATCAACTTCCTGTGAAGTTGGATCATACGGCCTATAGCAAGAAAAGTTATCAGCTTCTTCAAAGGAGAAAATCACTAATTCCCAGAAAGGAGTGAGAGACGGAGAAGATTTAAACAATCGATCGTATCCGGGAGAATGATTGCCATAACGACGCAACTGAGTCGGAAAAATTCTAAGACTTATCATGTGAATATTCTTCACACGTAACAATCTATAAGATTCAACTTTCTTTAATGATTCAAGATGTTGTTAATAACGAAATAGAAGGTGATCACCACATTTAAAGGGTAAATATTGATCATCAATTGTCTAACGTAACCTCCTTCATAACAACACAATTAAAGCATGAGCTGTCCTAAGAAAAGGTCTCCCTAGTATCAATGGTACTCGAGGAACGCTATAGACATCAAAGAACAACAAAAATCGGCCGAAAGTAAAAACTTTCCTTCCTTGACAAAATCATTCTCGGCTACACCGTTGGTTTCTGGAAATTGTTCCGGAAACAATCCGGCTAATCTAACACATTTTTGTAATCATATTAGAGCCGGGAGTCCAAGCTTTTTCCAAATGGAAAGAGGCATGAGATTTATGCTAGCACCTAAATCGGCTAGGGCTAAGCAATTATCAAACTCCGAAAAATCACATGGAATAAGAAATCGACCGGGGTCACCTAGCTTTTCCGGAAGCTTTTTGAGGATAACCGCACTACAATTTTCATTCAAAGGTGTCTTAGTTAACTCGATTAACTTATCTTTGTTATTAACATCTTTTTGAACGTCGGAGACAAACTTGGCATATGATAAGAGCATCCGCGAAGACTTAGCTCAAAGTGAAGATTACGAAAATTCCATAAACTTTGAAGCTAGGATATCATCCTTTTTACGAATTTTCTCTTTTGCAAGTCTTGAAAGGTAAGGCAAACTAGTCTTGGCCTTTTGAGCTAAAGAAGGCTCTTTGATTGGTTCTTTATCTTTGTTTTGATCTTGGACTAATGGAGGTTGGATGTCCTTTGGTGTCTAGGTAGCTCCGTTATCCTTTTGTCACCCTCGGGTTCCTTTTCCAGCACCGGCGGTTGGAATTATAGTCCCGTTATATGAGGCTACCACTTCGTGTGGTAATTGCCTATTGCTTCGTCTTAGGAATTTGGAATGGTTATTGCTTGGTAAACGAACTAGAACTTGAAGCTTGATTGGTATGATAGTTTTTGCATGAAACTTGCATCATCGTTTGAAAATCCATCTTAGCTTCTTTTTGACAAATTGAAAACTCTTTGAAAATTGTTTTTGGTTTTCCTTTGAAAATTATCCAACTTTTTATTTGCAAGCTATTCATGTTCGCATCATTAGCTTTAGCATGAACTTTTAAAAATCCGTTTAGACACACCTTGAATTTATGAAACGAGAGTAAAGCTTGATTAACCAAGGTTTGATTAGTTGGTGTTGTATGGTGGGCTTTGATAAATGGCTCCTGGTTGTTTGACGGTTTGGTTGAAAATAGCCATCCACGTTTTGATTCCGAAATTGAAATTGTTTCCACGGTATCGGCTTTGGTTTCCTTGGTTGTTTTGAACATTTGGTTGATTAAAACCAGGTGGTCTCATTTGGTTTGCCAAATTAGATGATTCATGAACAAAATTGCCAAGCGGCGTTGTTTAGGAATTGATGAATGGTATTATCATGAAAAAACCGGAAATTCATTCCATGTTAACGGACAATGTGGGTTGAAATTTGGTTTGATCCACATGTGACACAAACTTCCTCGACTGCTTTGACGGAAGCAGGAATTGTATCATTCTTTCAATAATCGCTTTCTCAAAAAAAACGTCTCATTCGAATATGTCATTTTGACTTTCAAGTAAGGCGGCCATTTGTTGAATCTCGAAAGAATTATTGGAAGGTGAAGAAGTAGAAGAAGGAGCATTCGTAATCGCTCTTGAATCATTCGGACGACTTCTTGAATAACGCACTTTGGATTTACTTTCGATTATGGCTAAACCTTCTCGAGGCATCTTATCAAGAAAATTTCCACCCGCGGCGGAATCTAAGGCATCTATGCATGGTATTCAAAGAATTGTAGAACGTATCAAGTTGGTGTAATTCCGAGAAACCATGATGAGGACATTGACGAAGAAGTTCTTTGAAACGTTCCCATGCTTCGTTGAAGGTTTCATTCGGTTCTTGGTAGAAAGTAGTGATTTTGTTTCGAAGGTAAGTTGTTTTCGAAGGTGGAAAGAATTGGTTTATGAATTTCGAGACAAGATCATCCCACATTAAATTGATCTAGAGGTTCCTTATCTACCAATCTCGGCGTCCCGTCTAGAGAGAAAGAAAAAGCAAAAGCGTAATCGAGTATTCGGAAACTTCGGGGATGGTCTAAAACAATGAAGTGACGCTTGTTGAAAAAATCGAAGATGATTATATCGGGTCCTTGTCTTACCCGTGCAACTTATTAATTTTACACAAGTTGATCAAAGGTTGTTTAAGCTCAAAATTGTTTGCATTTATCGGTGGAACAACAATTGCATCTTCGTATCCCTCGATGGGAGCTTGTAACATCTGAGCCATGGTACGATTGTCGGCCATTGGAAACTCGGGTTCCTCAACAATAACCGTTGTTAATTGTTGTTGTCGACGATTTCGATTACGAGCTTGAGATCGAGTGCGCATGCACTAAAATAAGAAAGTGAAAGTAAACAAAAATTACACTAATTTTTTTTTTTTTGATTTTTGAATTTTTATTTTTTTAAAACGGGATACAGAAAAGACAACTATAAAACCAAATAAACAACTTACTATCACGGTAGCTCTTTAAAAATTTCTTTTAAAGGTGAGCCGATTTCCGTAAGTACACAAATGGCCAAGTTTTTTTGAATCTTTGGTTCGATTATTGAAAGGAAAAAAAAAACCTATATTTTTTTTATATGTTTTTTTTTTTTTTCAAGTTCACACCGGAACAAATTTATGATAATACCATCAATTGAAGTATTAAATGTTTGGGTGTCTTTTACCAACTTGTGTTTTTTTTTATTTCTTCTTTTTTTAAGGACAATTTTTTTATATTTTGATTTTTTATATATGTTTTAAAGATAACTATACTCAAAAAGAAAAAGAAAATATTTTTTTTACTTTTTTTAAAATTTTTTTATTTTTGAATTTTTTGAAAATTTAACAAAAATGAAAACTTTCGAGGACGAAAGATCTCAAACCAATATCAACACAATAAAAACGAAGGTATCTTTAACAAAAATCCCCGGCAACAGCGCCAAAAATTTGATACGCAATAAAATATACTAATAATATTTCTAAAAGAGAAATTAAGAAAATTCTCTAAGGAAAATTCACTCTTAAAAGATATATATACATAACTAATATACTTATACTAACCGGGACGTATGATCACCACCTGGGTCGTTTTTCCCAACGATTGTGAAATTGAAAACATTGCTTTAGTTTTGGATTGTGATTTGAATGAGAGAAAAGATATGTTGAGTTTCTATAACTACTAATTAAAAGCAACAATTTAAAATAAACAATTAAAAGCACTTAAACACATAAACAAATTACGGGAGCAAATAAAACGCGACATTAAGACTAAACTAAAATTCTCTCCTAAAAATGCCAAACTACTTTCAAAACCTAAAATAGGACAAAAGAAAATTTTAAGAAAAAGAAAAACATTTTTTTCTTTATTTTTTTTGAATTTTATTTAGAATTAAAAAACTATTTAATCAATTAAATCCAAAAAAAAATAGCAAATAAAGTCCTAAAAATTTAGAAAAATGATTTTTAAACTTAGAAAAGTCTAAAAAAACATAAAAACTCAGAAAACTATTTTTAAATTAAAATCCTATTTTTAAAATTAAAATTAAAAGCTCAAAAATGAAAATAAAAATCTAAAAGTGGTAAAATTATTTTTTCTTAATGTAAACCTAAAGCTATTGTTTATAAAACTAAAAACTATTTTTTTGTAATTTTCTGAAACTTTTTTCTATTTTTTATGTATTTTCTAAGAATAAAACCTTCGAAAAATCCTAGAAATTAATAAAATAAAAGGAAAAATCTGAAAAATTCAAAGAAAAATCTAAATTGCCAACAAAGAAAAAGGGAAAAATAAAAAGCAGGTGTCACTTAACAAATAAGCCTCAATATGCCCGTAAGTTAAGAGCTACGGCTTATTAACTAAAAAGGAAATGAAAATGTGTACAAGTATTTAATAAGGAGAGAAGAGGATGGATGAGCTATTAAAGCATGATGGTAAGAGGTGTGTGTTGTGTGCAAGAGGTCGTGGGTTCGAGGCAGGCAAACCCCTTTTTGCTTTTATTATTTATTTTTACTTTTTGCAAAAACTAATTACTAGAATTTAAAGAAGACAAAAAATAAATGTACAAATAAAAAATGAAAAAATAAATAGAAAATAATCATAGATATAAATATATATAATTACATATAAGATGAATACTAAAGTCTAATATGTTGCATTGTATAGGTTAGGGATAATTTAAAACCACCACAAAAACAACAACCAACATACCGTGACAAACCCTGCTCTTTTTCCCACAGAGGCCCTCAACCACCATCCCCACCACACACACCCCCACTCTTGATTCACACCCTACCCACACCTCATTAGACGGCATCGATAACCCAATAAAGCAGACGAAAAACCTTCAAAATCCCCCCCCCGACACCGTCCTCTCCCCAACCCCTACCCACACCCCACGCAACTACACCCTAAGAACCCTCACGTGCTCTAAAGCGCTCCACAACCAATCCCCCCATAGCCCCCAACACACACAACCGCACCCCTAATCCCCCCCCAGCTTTACCACCAACAGCTCACCTGTGACAGAACCACACCCATCCCACGCACCTTATAGAAGTTAAACCCCACATTAAGCTTCATCAACATCTAAGCGCAAACACTGCAACTCAGAAAAGTGAACATTAAAAGCTACAGATCCAAACAGCCTACAAATGCTAATTAAGCAAGAAACAGACACCATAGCTTAGAAAAGCTAGTTAAACACCCCAAAAGCTAAGACACTCACTACTAAACACCAAATCCTAAAAGCAAAACTAAGAATTGTAAACCGCAACTTGGTAAAACCTACCCTGTATTTTCTGGCATATTGGCATTTTAAAGATATTGAAAACATGTAAAGCAAAATAGTTACTAAGGCACATAATCTAGGAATGAAAATTTAAGGCCTAATCCAAAACTAAACAAAATGAAATCAAAAAACCTACTGAAGATAGAAGCAAAAAACCCTTAAACAAGCTAATTTTTAGATCAAAAACACTGTAGTTAAGACTCAGTGTGTTCTTACTGATGCAAACTATTCCCAAATGACCACAAAACCAAAAATGCAGGGTTACCTATAGGTGGTAACCTCCTGCATAGCACACTGCAAGTGAGTGTGTTCAAACACAATATGACACACATTTCAAGCTTAAAAGGCATTGAATAAAAAATCTAAACAAACCTAGCTTAAGGAATTACCTCCCTGGTGCTGCCACAATTTAGAATAAGCCCTACCTGTAATTTGAAAACTAAACTTTTGAAAAATGCATTTCCTAATGATCATAAGTTGAGACAGAAACTGACTCAATCAAAATAAGAGTTTACATGGACTTTTGATGTCAAATAAGACAAAACAAACACTCCCTTACTACATGATAGATTAAGATTAAGCAATTAAAAATGAAAATCTAAATGAATAAGATCCTAATACCAAATAATCACAAAGTTTATATTACCCCGTAATAAGCAGTAAATCAATACTGATATTCTAAGTTAAAGAATCTTACACAGATTCAAATAATATTTTGTTTTTATCTTTTTTTGAATACAGAAAATAAAACTAAAAGACTAAAAGTAATTCGCCTAAAACAGATTATTAATAAGCGACTAATTAACATTATTAAATTAAATAAGCAGCTAGAAAACAGTTAAGCACAATAATAACAAATCATCAATTCCTAAAGCAATTAAGCAATTTTTTAGCAAATTCATTCTAAACTAAAAATTTAAGACAAGGAAAAGTAAAATTAAAAATTCAATAACTTCAGCTAAACCGAGAAGCTTCAGGCTCAATTGACTTATCAAACAGCTTCTGCTTATTTACAATAGCCCGTAATATCCCCTTGAGAGCCCTTCCCTTTTGTGGCTCTCCAATCAATGATTTCAAAGTCCCAAAAGCAAAGGATAAATATTATTAACTGATTTTAGATATTCAATGTATAATTAAAACCAAATTAAGCTCAAATCATAAGCTTATAGACTCATGAGAGCTGCTGAGCTTATAGTAGCTTATGATCATTTAAGGAGAAAAGTGAGATTTTATAAAAGATTATTCAAAATTAAACTAAGTTTTCATTAATGTAAAACTTGATTACAATACTTAAAGGGAGAGATTACAAAAAACTTGAAATGAAATTACATCAGTTGAAAATTAAGCTAAATTTAAGCTACTAATTAAAAGCTACTAAAAAAACTAGATTGTGTGTGTGTGTGATAGTGATGCTATTTATAGCCTGTTGATGAAGATTCTAGGCCTTGCCTTGCTTCCCAAGCTCCTTAAATCCTCAACCGTACAATTCTTTAAGGATTGGCAAATCATAATTAGCCGTTAGATTACTAGGTAGCTCACACGGATTGTCAGGGTGGCAATCCGTGATTGAGACACCTTGTGTTTCTTTTAGGTGTAATTTAATGTAAAAATTGAGTCTCCTTGTGCTTCTTTGCCGTAGCCACGTGTGATTGACTGCTTGAATGACCAATAATATCAGTAGAGATGACGATTTTTGAACCCTAGGCCATTTGTGTTTCTTGACCCCATGAATTGCGTTTGTACCCTTAGGTGTGAAAAGCCCCTTGATTTTGACTGTAGGGTGATTTTGGGGACGATGGATAACATTATTTTTAACTGAGCGCGCTTTTATTAACTGAAATCAGGGTAAAAAACCCCCCCCCCAAAAAAAAAAACGTTTAAACTTTAGGCATTTTTGCAACTTTTTAGTCCTTGTGGTTTGTTTAATAAAAGGTGTATGTAAAATTGATTTCATATTGGCATTAAGTCCCTAGATTTAAATAAAAAGGAGGTATTGGGCTTATGGTTAAGTCATGGATCCGGGTAAGGGTTTTTAATGGTAATTAGGCCCATTAGGCTTATTATGAACCTAGATATTTAAACTAAATTTGGAAAGTTGAGGGACTAAATGGTATTTTGGGTTTTGTCATCTAGTGATTTGACTTGTTGACCATGTAGACCAGTTTTACCACATCTTTGACTTTTTTGACTTTTCCTTGCTTAGGCTTTTGCATCTCTGGCTTATTTTGGTGCTCTTCCGTTCCTCTGTCCGTGTTTAGCCCTTTTTTAGATCGGTTTTTTCTATGATTTTTGTCTTATATCCGTACAGCATACACAAACATAAAACAAGCATATCTTTGCCATTTTTTAGTCTGTTTAGGTCATTTAGGGTCATTTTTGTGGATTCACGTATATGGTCTTGTTGACACTTATCATTGACGCATTATATTTTGTAAGGTAAATGTAAGTACAACTAAGCTATTATGCACGAGTTTTTCAAAATTTTTTGCATTTGATATAACCAATTGATTAATATTTTGTAGAAGATTTCAGTTTGTAGAAAAATTTAACTTTTGTGTTAAAGAACTGACATGTATTTACCGTTGATGTTGTTTAAAATTAACTAATCATGTCATGTTGTTACAATGAAGTTTAATATATAATGAGCTGTTGGAGATGAGTTAAAAATATAAAGTTTTTAAAAAATGGTATTTCGGAGTCCTCGTATATACTTTAAATAGAATACAGTGTCATGGTATATAAGTACAAAATCGTGTATATACTTTTTTGTAGAACGTAGATGGGGTGAATACGATTTTTTAACTGTTTTTGAAGAATTATAAAACTACAATAAAACTTCAAGTCTTGAAAGAGCCGAGTGGTGTATAAATCTACTTTGCAATGAGAACAATAAGTAGATAGAGAGAAGAAGAGACACCACGATATAATACTGGTTCTGGGAAAGGGGGTTTTAGTCCCGTTACAGAACGTCCAGTTTTCTAATCCACGACACCGATACTATACCTAGTATAATCCTTATGGTGGATAAAACCGTATTACAATTTAACTCCATCGACTTTCAACAAAACTCGGCGCTCACACTAAAATAGTTACTACTTACGGATTGCCGCCCTCAAAATCCACTCCCTAAGAACCCGTGAGTCGTCTTTAATCTAATAAAAATCAAAAAATCCTTCCCCTGGAAGCTTCGAAAACCCCAACAAGATCCCCAATGATCTAGCATAATCTCATGGATACAACTACTAATCCCGATACAACTCGGATTTGAATAAAAAGATAGATAGAGAGAGAGGATAGAGAGAGAGGTGTGCTTATTGTGTAAGTAAGAAGGGAATGTTTGTGAGAGAGTGATAACATCAAATATTTGATACTTTTTAGTGTCAATTTCCCCATAAAAATACTTGCAAATGTCTTATAAATACTTGAATTCGATTACATAACGGTTATATTCATTTTTACAGTAAAATGGCGAGTATGTGACAAGAAACATCAGGGTAATAACGAAAAAATAAATAAATATACGGATTCTTATGAACGTTTTAATGAACATAACCCCTACTAAAGGTTTACCGCCGTAAATAGTGGTAATATGGAAGGATGACCCATAGCTGAAGTCAGCATTACTTTACTACTACTGCGAAGCGTGCCCTTTTGATTACGTCTTATAAAAAAAACATATTTAAAGCTTTGTAATAGGAAAGGACGCGTCCTGCACATTATGTGTAAACACCTCTTATGTACGGCCTCGTAAAATATTTGAAACCTATAAATAGGGCCTAGTCATTCAGACCTTCACAACCATCAAACCATTTCTTCGCAAGTCAAGGGCGAACCAGGCCTCCATAATCTCAAAGAATTCCACCAGAATCCAAGGGAGATCAACACTTATCTTACTTTTTTATATAATCATTCATAACTACTTTTTGTAAGAATTATGAGTTTTCAATCCAAGATACTTTTATTAATTCCTTGTTGTATTGTTGTTATGAGCGCTAGCACTTTAAGTGTTGCCTAGGTCGAAGAATTTACTACATATCGTTAGAATATTTGTTTTCTTGTTAGATTATGGATTTGTTAGATATCCTTTGGACTATTGCTTACCCCTGGGTTTGGTAGTATTTGCGGGTGTTTAGATCATGTTAATCATGTTATAAAGATACCAATTAAACATGGGATTAGTAGGGGTACTAGGGTAGTTTTGGAACCATATCCCTAGTGTAGGAACTAACCAAGTTATCGCCTCTATCACTTAATATACTTAAAAATCACAGGAACTCTTTCAGAGAGGGTTAATTATCTGTATAGGTTATTAGACTAGTTCTTGGGATAGTTGGGATTAATCACTATGACCTGGTTGCCCTACCTTCGTGACTTTTGGGGGATTCAGATCGCAAGAATTATAAGACGGACTAAATATATCTATTCAGCTCTGTCGACTTTAGAAACCACTAATGAAACCATGGTGTAACATTGCACATGAAAACGTAAGTTATAACGGTAGTAATGAAATGGCTAGGCTAGCAAGCCTTTCTCCTTGATATCTTCTATTACTTTTAATTTTCGCAATTTACTTTACTGTTAATCTCAAAATCAATCTTAAAACCATTCTCAAAATGTGACACTTTCAAATTAAAACTAATAACACTTAGCTCTTGGGACGACCTCAGATTTACCATCTCTACACTACTCGCGATCGGGTTCTCTGCCTGTTAGTGCATTTGTCAAGTGAAATGAGTTTGATAAATTTAAAACTTGAACAAAATATATTTTAAAATAAAATACACATCAGAGAGGTTGTGTTTGTTTGAGATGAGAGATCAATCCAATGGTTGAGAATAGAATGAGGGAGTTTGGATTGATGAGATGGCTTGATCAAGGGTAGAAGAGAAAATGTGTTTGTTTGAGAAGCAATCCAAAGGTTTAGAAAAGAGTGTAGGAACTTGGATTGATGACATATCTTGATCAAGGGTAAAGATGATGGAGTGTGTGTGTGTGTGTAATTTGAATTCATTAGCGAAGAAGGTGAATAGTGGATATGTGGTGGAGAATGTTTTGAAAAGATATGGATATATTGTTTGGAATGTGGGGAACATAGAAGTACCACAAGTACAATGAATATGTACATTAATGTAAGAGAAAAATAATGGTGAGTTGGCCTTTTTAAATATAAGGTTTAGGTTTATATTTGGTGAAGGTTTATGTTGTAGAAGGTTTGAAAGATGAGGATGAAGATAAGGATGAAATCAAAGGATTGATTTAGGTTAATAATCACATTGCCAATAAGAGAGGAAAGAGTGGGCAAATGTAATTATGGGATTGTTTAGGAAGAATATGTTTGAAGTGTGTGTGGAAGAGATGAAATCACTAGTTGGGTAAGAAGGATAAATAAGTGATTAGGAAGAATTGATAGAACGATTGTGTAAAAGAAGTGTGGACTTGTACATGTGAGGAATACATGTGAGTTTGTAAAACATTTGTATGGGTAAGGAAGTGAGAAAAGTCAAAGTATGATTAACTTCTAAGTACTACAAACTCAATTAGTCATTTAGACTTTAATACATAATAATCAACAATGGATTTGATCATTAATCATCTTGATGCAAACAAGCTAAGTGCTTTGCATCTTATGTAAAGCATATCTCATAACGGGAAAGGATGCGTTTACGCAAAGTGACATTTGACTTAGTTTGACTAATAAGGGAGTAAACCTTGTTACGTGATTAGGAGCAACATAAATCTAGATTAAGGTCATTGATTTTGCTTGTTGGTATCTTGAAAGTATGATCATACTAGGTTTAGAAAGAAGTCTCGGCCTTGGCTAGAGGCGTTTGATAAAATATTTAAGTTGGTATTTGATAGAAAAACAAGAGGATTTGTTTATGTTCCTTTCTAAGTCTAAACCTTATTTGGAGTGTTCCCAAATGCTCAAATATCATGTACATACCTTTATTGAAGTTTCCACATGTGTCAGGTAAGAGGAAAGCTGGCAAAATCAAATC
>BQNB010017143.1:8233-70430 GCA_026074375.1 Tanacetum coccineum | reverse complement strand
ATTAAAACCTTCCACTTCAAACCAATGATTATAAAAACGAAAAGGTATCGGACCATAATCAAACTGTGATTCGCGAAGTAAAATAGGCCGATGATCCGAGAGGTATCGTTCCAATGTTATAGCTGTGATATAAGGACAAGTGCTCAATAAATTTTTAGAAATAAGGAACCTATCGAGTTTACTCATCTTTGTAGCAGATTTATGACACTACATAAACGAACTGCCACCTAAAGGGACCTCCTCCAAACCCGCATTAGCAATGAACGAATTAAACATATTAGCACCATGCGCATTGAACACCGAGCCAAACCTATCAGACTTATACCTTACCTCATTAAAATCTCCCATTAGCACCACCTCTCCATTCCACTTTTGTATTACATGCCTCAAATAATCCCACAACATATGCTTATCTTTCATATCGTGAGGAGCATATACCAAAACAATAAGGAGGTTGTTACTAGTTTTCAACCACACACCCCGAACCATGACGAAATAATCTGAAACAGTAGTATTTATTCTACGAAAGGAATTGGGATCCCACACACACAAGATGCCTCCCGAGTTACCTACCGAGTCATTATGAACATAGTCGAACCCAAAATTACCCCAACACATCTTCACATTAAAAAAATCCATACTCTCCATTTTAGTTTCTTGTAGCGCCAAAAAATTCACCTTATGTTTAACACATAACTCCTTAACCCAATCCTTTTTTAGCTTTTTGGGCGAGGCCTTGAATATTCAAGGACAAATAATTCATCGATACACCTCCGCCGCTCCCTGTGATTCAATAATCTCGGTCATGTTACTCAAACACCCATCCATGTTGTAACCCATTATTGGCCCCACTTTCGCCAACTCTTCCATCAAACACAATATAGATCCCCCCGTGCGTGGAGCCAGTGACTTTTTAAAATGACCTGAGCAAGCCGATTCGGATACATCTTCCTTGGAACCCTGCCTGGCACGATTTCCTTCCTGACCAACATTAGTCTCTTCCACATTGAAATCTTGTGAGTTATCACAATTAACGTTGCTAACATTCTCCACATTCGTGCAAAACTCGTTCATATTTTCATTTGGTGTAAAGCCTGGAGGATACTTTAAGCTCTGATCTGAGGTACCTTTAACTCCATTCATGACTTTCTTCTTATTTAGCAGCGTGTATATTCCAAACGGATCCTCCGAGTAATTCACCATCTGACCCGTAGATTCCTCATCAAGTTTATCATTACTTTGCCTCTCCCCCTCAAACACCGTTTCAGGAACCTCAGCCACATCACTATCATCTCCGCAACTCCCCAAGTCTTGAGCTTTAGGATCACCACCCTTAGATTCATCATCCGACTCGTCATCGTCTGATTCCTCCAAAAAATCAGGGACCTAACCTGGAACTTCTTTGGCACGAATCCAAAACACCTTCCCCCGAAAGATAATTTTAAAATTCTCAAGGATATTCAACCAAACCCTCATAGTAAATACATAATCTCTTAGAATGAAAAACAAGACATCTAGACATCAACTTCCCAGTAACTCCCATCTCGCCGCCCCCCACCCCATTTAGCAGCAATCCGTTTAAACCGAATTACCTGAACCACATTTAAAAAAACAAGAACCCTTCATCTCAACCGCATATAATTCTCTCCATCAGTAGTGAAATCCGAGGATGCCTTCTTTCACCGAGAAAACAAGGATCCAATCCTAATTTGTCTGGAAAAATCTTTGGGAATTAGCAGAAATGAATTCGAATTCCAGAAAAACCCATACTCCCCCATATAATCACGGATTATTGAAATTAGCAAAACCTTGCATATATTTTATGCCAGTCTTAGTGTTGATAAGAGCCGCAAATTCTTTCACCCTTCCCAACACAGAATTAGACAAGTCTTTAGAATGCAAACAATTATCATCCAAAACAATTGCTGGAGCGGAATCACTCTCCATAGTCCTGGACTGAGAATTGCCTTTCACCACATGAACATACGATTTGCCTGCTACATTTACCCCCATCATCCTTTTTGGAAACATTACGTCCTTACGTCTAATATCCAGCACATCCTTTTTTTACATGAGGATTTTTATCATTCATAGGTGCTCTCTGAAACCTAGCAATGTTTGCATGAAACTTGAATCGACCAACCCATATTGTACATAAGTTGTTCACCAGTCTTTCCTCATTGAACACATTAATGAAACGAACAAATCCAAATCTCTTCTCAGCTTTCGACCTCTTAGATGGGATAAATGTGTCCACAACATGGCCATACTGCTTACATGATTGAAACAGATCCTTAGCTGAGAATGACTTAGGAAAATTCGTAATGTATATCGATGTAGATATCCTAGACACATCCTCCTCCTTAGATCTGTAACTACCCATGACGAATTAAACACGTAGCCCTAGGAAATTAGGGCTTGAAACAAACAACCAATCGCAGCCCCCTAAACAGCTACCATTATAACGACACAATATAATATTAAGACTGAGAGTAAAGGAATCAGAAACCCTAATATTTAATCAAACCCTAAAACTACGTCGAATCGAATAAAGGATAATTAAAGGTAGGAATTACAGATTGTGTCACACCCCCACGGGAATTATATGATCACAATAGGAGTAGGGATCAATCAAAGATCGAAAGCCTAAACCCAATCACAATATAAAAGCGAACGGGGGAGAAACAGCAACAATGATTACACCACAATAATCAAACGTTATTCAATGAATGATGGTTAACAGGATTGGATCAGACTTGAGATCAGCTAGGGTTCATCTTTTTTAAGGGTGCGTTTGGTTTTGTTTTTCACCTGATCTAGTCGGTTGTATTGTTATTTACTATGATATATACACTTACAGTTGTTTGCACCCGACGAAAATCACGTAAGGTATGTACAAACAACATTAAACTTGTAGGATGATCAAAGAAATAAGTTTTTTTGTTTTAAACATTATATTTTTATAAATATAACAAAATAATTTCTCAAAAATTATTTAGACAAATTATTTTTGAATTATAAAGAAATGTTTTATGTGGTAATTATTTCAAAATTCAAATATGGTCATTTTCCCCCTAAAACAAGTCAGTTTTTCACCAGATTTTACCTTCACCACAAAAAGACAAAAACAGGACGGTCCCTTAAATATGTTGGTGGCCCCCTAATATATCTGGGGTCGCCGTTGTCTTACAGACTGTTTTCAGCTCCTATAAATAGTGGGCTACTTCCAACTATTTTCATAACTCTTTTGCACAAATTTCTTTCAGTTCTTTCTCTCCCTTGATCTTACTAAATCTCTCTAAATCTTTAATCATTTAACTTGTTTAATCTTGTTTAAATGTGATCCAATCTTCTATCCTTTCCTTCTTCCCTCCCTCATGTGAAAGAGAAGAACTTTCGTCATCGTCAAGATACGAAGTTATGTAGTCTAGTTAGTCCATTTGTAACATTTACATATAGATCGAGTCCATACCTTTAATCTTTAGTAGTGTGTAGATCCGAATGGTGTGTATATTCGGAAGGGTTTATTGTGGGTTGGTTAGTATTTTAGGCCTTAAAATACATTGGTGAAGTGGTAGATTAGTTCTAGCTAAGATTATGACTTGACATCTAGCTTAGTGTCGAAAAATAATGTAAGCGACATGGTTTACTTCGTATAATAGCTTGAAGGAAAATCTTCTAAAAAGAGTTTGGAAATGTCAATATATATTTTGTAGTCGTAAGAGTAGAAATGGCGTCCAAAACACGTATTTTATGTGCTGAAACAACTTTCTGAAGTCCTACGTCAGTCCATTAACTCACCAAATGATTTTATATAAAAAACGTGTTTCTGGGTCACTGGTGGCGGTCCCATAAATATTAGGGCGGCCCCCAAATATATCTGGGGGGTCGTCACCTTTATGGGGGCCATCTGTCTATTTCGTCAGAATTTGCCAAACTTCGAAAAATCATATAAAATCAACCGTAAGTCAGTAGAAGTCGTGCCACCCGCCATTTTAAAGATAATCGAGTCTACGTTCATTTAAAAACACTTCCAAATCTTCATTTCAAAGTTAAATAAGTCTGAAATGGAAAATACTATTTAGTGGTTAAAACGTTGTGTTTTGTTTTAATGTAAAACTTGTAGTTTACCTTTTCCTTCGAGTCGGGCATTTCTAGTTAATGTATCTTTGAAAATAGTGTGTTTATCTTTTCAAAATATTGATCTTGATTAATTTTTAAAATGGGGAGGAAACTATTTTATTTTTAAATAAAATCGAGCTAAGTATACATCGTTGTATCTAATACACAAGACGACGAATATCCTTATGTGCATGCTAAGTGATTATGTGTATTTACTTGTATCTTAATTTTGTTAATAGATATTATTAAGTGAGCATTGCTACTTGTAATTGAGCTACTTATATATCTAAACACTTATTCCATGCACACTATTTATTTGTTACTAGTTTTCCGGATTATGCCTAATAGGAATTACGCTAGATTTCTTGTGTTAAGTTGCAAAATTGTTTGTGAATTGCATATAGGCATAAATAGCTATATTTACAAGTGTTACATAAATATTTTATAACTCATTTTAAGTGTAGTAACTTACTTAGGAATAAAAGTTCAATAGTTTGTCAAGTGTGTGAGAAAATATTGTCTTAAGCACATGTTAAAACTCGTCACCAAAATATTTCCAGTTCGTTAACTCTCTTCCAACAAGATGTCTAAATCTTTTCATCGTCTTGACTTGTTTGACCATGGGTTGGTTAAACAAAATAAAAGATTGTACCAATACATTAGTAATTAAGTAAAAGAAAATGTATTTTTAAACTTTGTTTGTGCTTGCATTGTTCCAACACATACACATAATTACATTCTTTTTATAAACATATAGTATTTTACAAAAGATGTGTGTTGTATAAAAATGGTTAGGAAAATTATTTATATACTTATAAAATGTCAAAAACTATGCATACTATACATAACAACAAATGGTTTTTCACATAAGTAAAAGATATGACAATCTTGAAGTAAGAAATTAACTTGTCATTATTCATCAACCTCATCTTTCAACTAGTCTTAGGATTAATGGAACACACTATGAAAATCTTTATTTCTTTTCTTTTAAAAAGATTGTTCGTGAGGGTCAAGAAAGATTTCGAATATACATCAATTCATTATTAAAATTATGATTGATATTATTATCGAATCTAATTGACAAGTTTTCGAGTATGGACAAGAAATCAGATTCTTATTTGTCTAGCTTTGAGATTATATCAAAATATAACAAGAAATATTATCTTAAAACTACATACTCAATCACACTCGATTGATATGAAAATAACGACATCCTTTTTAAAGACGACAAAAATATGCATCGGATCATAACTCACACTTGTGAAAATGATGTCATATTGAGTCTATTTGTCCAATAGTTTTGTTCCAAATATTTGTCCAATAAGGTTAGGACTAGGAATAATTGAACATATTCCGCAAACCATTATTGTGCTTTCTTTCAATAAGTGATCGTAAGAGGATTTCGAATATGAAGATGATTATTATTCAAACGATAATCAATCTCACTATTCAATCTAA
Organism: Tanacetum coccineum; assembly: GCA_026074375.1. Taxonomy (NCBI): domain Eukaryota; kingdom Viridiplantae; phylum Streptophyta; class Magnoliopsida; order Asterales; family Asteraceae; genus Tanacetum; species Tanacetum coccineum. The sequence goes on along the minus strand of BQNB010017143.1, from coordinate 64,850 downwards.
TTACAAAATTAGAATATGAACATGAAATCGAGACTATGATTTATCTAGATCATAAAAATATCAATCAAATGACCATAGATATTTTTCCGAGTCTACATGTTTAACCATCCTCAGTTATTACATGAAATCACGAAGTCGATTGCAAGACAACAAGATTAGTCATCAAATTGCAACTCACACTTGCAATGAAGATGTTTCATTGAGTCTAAAATATTCAAATGTTGTGTTATTAGCTATGGTCAAATTATACATGTTGTAAGATGCAATTGTGTTATATACCAAATGATGTGTCTGAGTATGGCTAAAATATTTTTGGTCATTGTTATTAATAAATTGTTGCCTTTCTTATTTAGGCTTTTTGTGGATTGTCAACAGAAAGCCCTAATGTTTAATTAAGGAGGATGAAAGAAATCGATACAATAGTTCCATGTGATGGTTGGCGGGTGCCTTCGGTTCGAAGTTTCGGCACATTAAAAGGCATCTCAAAATAAGACAATCCCTAATTTATTTTGTTGGCCTTTGGATCCTATCCATCAACTTAGGTAATTCGTGATTTACTTTTTCCTGTTATGTTTTGTTAAATTTTTTGATTTTTTTTCTAAAATGTCGCAAAATCTGGCATTGCAACAAAAATGGTTTTGTTTCGGGTGCATTTTTTGGTCTAATGTATAGTCTTGGCTTATTGATGTCGTTGCCTTTGTAGAATGCCTAAATATGACTCTGCTTTTATGTGAGTTTGTTCATGTCCTTTGAGATTTGCATTTTAAACATTTTAAAGAAGCAAAATGCTTGAATATGTTTTTTCGGTCTCTTCATGTTTTAAATATTTAAATTATATGGATTTATTATATATTGTCTTATGTAAACTTTCGGTAACATGATTATGAATTATATGTTATGAATCATGTGGTTGTATGCTTTTTGGATAAGTTGTTGATTATTTTATTGAAAATGGTATGGTTTTAACTGCATTATGGTATCTACGTAGTTCTATGAGTGTTATTGTTCCCTGAGGCTGGTTTACTCGCCTCAACTAAAATAATGCTTTTATTAATCATGTTACTTTTTCTAATGCTAATCTTGAACATATTGATGTAGGGGATTTGGATGGCCTTATTCGTTGTCAAATAATACATGTGATTAAACGAAAAAGCCTGCCAACATCATTCCAAGCGGTCGCGACAATAGCGATGACGTGACCACGCAAACCAATAATTTTATCCGTGGTTTGAATTCAAGCACCAACTCAGTTAATGGCGTTATTGCTTATACAATTGTCGGTGTTTTCATGTTGATAGATATAGATTCTTTGGGTGGTTTGAACAATCCAATATAAGGTTCCGTTACAAACTAGGCAGGCCAGTGCTATCGTGTCTTCTTTGACACATACGTGTCATGTGTGGCTTCTTTAATACATATATTGTTGCAAATTTGTTAAATTCGAATTCGATTGTAATTTTATTTAGTTTTAAAAGGTGTCAGTGGTTTCAGATTAATAAATGTAGATTCTTGAGGCGATTTAAGTTTTTAAACAAAATCTAAAATTTATTTGTGATTTATGTTCATTTAGATACCAAACTTTATTTGAATACTAAAGGACTAATCCTCACCCTCCATCTCCATATTGATCAAATAGATGAGATTAAACCCAAAACTCATTTTCATTCTTTTTTTTCAAATATTAATATCTCTCAAACAGTTAATCGTTAAGCGAAAAAAATATATCAACACGACGAGCATTTAATTATCTTTCTATAGATATATACTTTGATATACTTTAGACAAACTTTTTTTTCTTCATTTTTTCACATTTTTTCGTCTTTTTTCTTTTTTCTGGTCGTTGAAGCTTGCATGAGAAATTACATGTGATTAAATACTAATAAAATCACATGTGATATTAGTGTTAAATCACATATGATATTACTCATAAATCACATATGATAAAATCATATATGATATTAGTAGTAAATTATATATGATGTAATTCTAATGCAATCATATGTAATTCGATGTTAGTATTAACTCACATGTGATTTTATACGAATATTCAAATTAGTGTTTAATGACATGTGATATTTTCATGCAAGTGTAAACAACGAAAAAAGAATGAAAAAGGTGAAAAAACGAAGAAAAAAAAGTTTGTCGAAAGTATATCAAAGTAAATCAAATCTTTGTAATATATTTGTAACCATTAAATCTTACCGGTAGATCAAATCTTGCTTTATGTTCACATCCTTCCGTTAATTATGCATCCTCACACCTCCTTAGTTCTTTGTCACTTCTACTTTGACCGTATCTGAAACCATATAACTTTTTTAAAAGGCGTGAAATCCGATAATAATTCAAGTTTTAACCCATATAGTGCGCGCAGGATTTATAAAACTTTATTCCATCTTGGGTCTTTGTGGATTTAAAACAGGAAGGATATACTGTCACGTGGTCTCATCCATCGCGTCCTAAATTAGCAAAACTTGACAGTTATTTATTTTTGACGGTATTATTAACTCTTCCTTCCCGTTACAGCTTTATGTCTTGATCGACATTTGTCTGATCATCGGTCTATCCTTCTTCGGGAAATTCAAGTGGATTTTGGCCCAACTCCATTTAGATTTTATCACTTATGGTTGGACTTGGTAGGTTTTGATGATTTGATTCAAACAGCTTGGCGTTCTTTTACTCATGACGACAGAAATGGTATGGTCCGTTTTAAGAAAAAATTACAAGCTTTGAAGATTATTATCAGGAATTGGGTCAATGAAAAAAGGGCTACCTCACGTAGATCGAAAGTCACAATAACTGAAAAGTTGGAACAGATTGATAAGGACCTCGACAAAGGCACGGTTTCTGATGACATTCTTTTACGTAGATCTGAACTTAATTGTAAGCTTTCTGCAATTAATGATTTGGAGAACAATGAGCAATTTCAAAAGTCTAAGATCCAATGGGCGATTGAGGGAGACGAAAACTCAAAATTTTTTCACGGTATTATTAACAGAAAGAGATCTCAGATGGCTATCCGAGGTATTTTTAATAATGGAACATGGTGTACTGATCCTGGTCTGGTTAAGGAAGCTTTCTTTAATCATTTTGCTGATCGGTTTAAAGAACCAGCTAATTATAGGTGTAAGATTAATTTCCAATTTCCTAAGAAACTTGATTCGAGTCAGGCCGAGGACTTGGAGAGGAATATTTCTAGTGATGAAATTCGCTTGGCTGTGTGGAACTGCGGTGATAACAAATCCCCTGGTCCTGATGGGTACTCATTCGAAATTTTTTTTAAATACTGGTATCTTGTGGGAAGTGATTTCTGTGGGGCAGTGGAGTACTTTTTTTACCACGGCACATTTCCTAAAGGATGTAACACAGCTTTCATTGCCCTAATTCCTAAGGTCTTAGATGCTAAACTTGTGAGCGATTTCAGGCCTATAAGCCTTATAGGGTGTGTTTATAAGGTTGTTTCGAAGATTCTTGCTAATAGGATCAAGACGGTCATTTCTGATCTTGTGTCCGACACTCAAACTGCTTTTGTAGCGGGGAGGAAGATTTTAGACGGACCCTTTATACTTGAAGAATTACTTCAATGGTGCAAAAGGAGAAGTAAAAATGCTTTGTTTTTAAAGTGGATTTTGCCAAGGCATATGACTCAATTCGTTAGGATTTACTATTGGTGTTTGGATGCTTTTGGGTTTGGTAATCGATGGTGTAAGTGGATTCGGGGTTCTCTTATGTCTGCTATAACTTCGATTCTGGTTAACGGTAGTCCTTCTAATGAGTTCGTGTTCCATTGTGGTTTGAAACAGGGAGATCCTCTCGCACCATATTTATTCATTTTGATTATGAAAACTTTGGCACTATCTTCTGTCGTGTGGTAGATAGTGGTTTTTCAGGGTATTCATTTCCAGGTTCCGTTCGCCATTTCTCATTTATTCTATGCAACGACGCCGTGTGTTCGTTGGTGAGTGGTCAAACACCAATCTGGAAGTTATCATTAATGTTCTTAGATGTTTCTTTGCTGCTTCAGGTCTGAGTATTAATATTCAGAAATGTCAACTTTTGGGTGTTGGTGTGTCACAAGACATCATTGTTCAGGCAGCTTCTGCTATTGGTTGTTCCATTATGCACAGTCAATTCCGTTACCTTGGCGTTTCTATTGGAGATAGAAAAAATAGACTCAAGGCATGGGAGAGCATTGTTTCCAAGTTAAGAAATCGTCTTTCTAAATGGAAAAGAAAAACATGATCAATAGTGGACGTTGGCCTCTTTTAAAAGCGGCTTGGTGCGTCTCCTGTTTATTCCATGTCTTTATTTAAAGTTCCTCTTGGTGTTTTAAATATTATGGAGGGGATACGTAATAGATTTTTTAATGGTAATGGGCAATCAGAATCCAAGATTACTTGGATTGCTTGGAATAAGGTTCTTGCTTCTAAGAAAAATGGAGGGCTTGGTGTGTCGAGTTTTTTTGCTCTCAATCGTGCTCTCCTTTTCAAATGGATATGGCGATTCATTTCTAAGGAGATGGTTAAAGGATGGACTATGGTCCTCACGCAGAAACGTATTGGTAATGGAAGGGATACTAGTTTTTGGCTTGACTGTTGGCTTGATAGTACTCCCTTAAGTGTTATGTTTCCTCGGGTATTTGCTTTGGAAGAGGATAAGGACGTTTCTGTGGCTGTGAAATTGGGATCCTCGGTTTGCTCTTCTTTTCGTCGTGATCCAAGAGGGGGTATAGAGCATCAACAGATGATGGAGTTGCAGTCCCTGTTGGAAACAGTTTCTTTATCTAACTCTAAAGACAGGTGGATTTTTGATTTGACAGGTGATGGTGTGTTTAGTGTCAAAGCTCTTCGTAACTTCATTGACGATAAAATTCTCCCTTCCCATCCCGAGGCTACAAACTGGGTTAAAAATATTCCCATTAAGTATATATTTCCACTGGCGGGCTAGAAGAGATTGCTTACCGACAAGACTGAATTTGGCGTATAGAGGAGTGGTTCTTGAATCGACTATTTGCCCTGTTTGTAAGCATGCTGTTGAAGACATCAAGCACATCTTATTTCGGTGTGATTTAGCTCGGAGTGTCTTAAGACGTGTTTGTCACGATCAGGTAGGGGTCTAGTACAACAGGATTGGAGCGTTGCGTTCTGGATTGCCAATTGGTTTCTCTTCAACACAGGTTACCGTCGGCGATTAATTAAGGAGTTGTCGGAGGGAAGTGTTTTACACTGCGTGGGGATTTTATGGAATTTCATAAACCAAATGTGTCTTTCAGATAATCCTCCCTGGCGTCGACGCGTATTGAATGACTTAGTTTTGTGCGCGTTCAATTGTCATAGTCGATGAATAGGAAGTTGTTAATTGGATTGATTGGCTTAAAAACCCTCATTTAATTTCTTTGTAATTTTCTCTAGCACCTTGCTAGTTTAATAAAAGTTTCCGTTCAAAAAAAAAAGTGTTAAATCACATATGATATTACTCATAAATCACATATGATAAAATCATATATGATATTAGTATTAAATTATATATGATGTAATTCTAATGCAATCATATGTAATTCGATGTTAGTATTAACTCACATGTGATTTTATATGAATATTCAAATTAGTGTTTAATGACATGTGATATTTTCATGCAAGTGTAAACAACGAAAAAAGAATGAAAAAGGTGAAAAAACGAAGAAAAAAAAGTTTGTCAAAAGTATATCAAAGTAAATCAAATCTTTGTAATATATTTGTAACCATTAAATCTTACCGGTAGATCAAATCTTGCTTTATGTTCACATCCTCCGTTAAGTAGCATCCTCACACCTCCTTAGTTCTTGTCACTCTACTTTACCGTAAGCGGAACCCAGATAACGTTTTAAAAGGCGTAAATCCGATAAAATAAGTTTACATAACATAACGCCACGCATTACACAATGCCACATTTAGCGATATTGTCATGGTACCTTAAATTTTTGCTTTGGAATACCTTACTTTTTCTATGCATTGTGCACACAACTATTCCATACTTCCTGGGTGGCTAGGTTTCATAACAAAAAAATCTATACTCCTATAGTTAGATTAGCACTTAAACACACAAAAATCTAACTATATATATAAAAAAATAGGGGTTCATAGGATACGTCAAATATACGTACACAAAAACACAAATAACAAAAAAACAAATCTTTACTACTACTTGCAATACAACACATCTAAATCATCAATCAAAGCAAACAAACATAAACCCACAACTCAATTACAAAAAAAAAAAAAAAACCATGAATCTATTACACATTAGTTGTTGATATAAAATGAATTTTTAAACAAAAAACATACCTTTGATTAACTCAGAAGAGGATTATGATTAAGGATTCGATTAAAATGGAGACGAAACTGATTGTGGTGGTCGGGTGGCAGAGCCGGCCCTAGGGGTAGGCGACGGCCCAGGGCATCAAATGAACAGGGGCAAGTTTTTAGTGTTGTGACCGGTTTTATATGATGAAGTTGGTGTTGTGACGATGAAACAGAAGGGTAACGAGGTGAGCTTGTCACGTGAAGTAATAACATAGGGAATCCAAAACATAATTTAATTGTATCTTTCCATTTCATCCATAATCTTTTAACTTTGAATTCTAAACGAATTAAAATACAAAACTTCATATATGTGAAAGTGTGAAGTAATATACCAAACTTTATTTCTACGATATAAAGGGAATGCACATTTTTTTTAAACCTAAAACCTTAAAAAAATTAATAAACTGCAATTATAGATCGAAAAGAACATCCACTATTAAATTCGAAATTTAAATAATTTTTTAAGCCTCGAACTTTTTATTTTGTTTTTAACTCATAAACTTTTTCTCTCGCAATAACTACAAATTAAACCTTTAAGTATTACATCAAAAATCACACAAAAACAACAAGCGCGCAAATATAATTATTTATCGTTGTGCGTAGTTATTTGTCTAATACTCCGTATATGTGAAAGAGTTGGAATTACTATATTAACAAAATTTGTTAACTAAGTCACTTAACTTTAAGTTTTAATTAACTTTAGTTTTTTTTTTGAACAACACTTTATTAAAAAACTAGCAAGAAGCTAGAAAAATTACAAAGTTATAAGATGAGGATTTTTTAGCCAATCAACCCAACTAAACGACACATTACATCTAAACCGACTCCAATAAAAAGAATACGACACAACATCATCAAAAATATCCGCCTTAGAAGGAGAAACCACACCAAAGACACACTTATTACGATAAGCCCAAATTAGCCACCACAACCCAAAACACACCCCTTCTAACAACCTTTTATGCTTGATAGGAATCCGAAGATTTACGATCCAAGAAACCCATTCATCGAACGTATGCACTTCCATGAAATCCACCTCCCACCAACGGCAAATCTTGCGAAAATTATCTTTCGCAACAAGGCAATCAAAAAATAAATGACTTGACGATTCCGTGACGCTACCACAAACGGGACAAAGAATAGACGGAATATCTATACCTCTCCGGGATATATTAAGACGGGTAGGCAAACAATCCATTCTCACCTTCCACGCATGAATGTTAACCTTGATTGGCACCGCTTTTATCCATCGAGTTTGAGTAGACACTTCCGGAAACCTGTTATCATCAATAACCTTTCTAGCCGAAGCTACCGAGAACTCACCCGAACCATCAAGCGTCCAATACCACCTATCAGGCGTGACACCAAGAACAACACCTTCCACGTAAGTCGTCAAATCCGTCAACTGATCTTGTTCCACTCCGCTTCTAGGAGCACGACGAAAAGACCAGGTCAAGTTCTCCTGTGACAGTTTAGAAGCCACATCGACAGTCTTCTTCACTTCCAGCGCATAAAGCCTAGGATATCTTTGTTTCAAAACCATGTCTCCATGCCACAAATCCTCCCAAAAATAAGTATCCGCACCATTGCCAAGCTTTTTCTGCATAAAATTATTTAAGTGTATACCTTTTATCTTCAATGTTTCCACCTCCTGGAGAATGCTTCGCCAAATGGACTTGTAACCAACCTTGAATCCGCTACCATTTTTCCCATCTTCGCCATGAATAGCTTTAATAACCCTAGTCCATAACAAGTTCTTTTGAGTTGTAAACCGCCAAACCCATTTACACATAAGAGCTCTATTAAGCGCATATAAACTAGAAACACCAAGGCCACCTTTCTCTTTAGAACACAAAACCTTACTCCATTTCACCCATATCGATTTTTTACTATTTAAATCGACACCACTAAAAAACCGACTTCGAATTGATTCCATGCGTTGAAGGACTTTCATTGGCACCTTGAATATAGACATATGATAAATAGGCATGGATCCTAGAACCGCCTTGAGAAGGGTTAAACGACCACCTATCGATAATGTTTTCATCTTCCATTTTGAAAGACGATCTACCATTTTATCCACAATCTCATCCCAAGATTTAATCCGAGACATATTTCCCCCAACTTTCGAACCTAAATAAGCAAAAGGAGCCTTAAGGACACCACAACCAATTCTATTTGCAGCTTGCACCACCCTATCTTCACTCACCACAACACCCAATAACTTACTCTTGCTTAAATTAATACTAAGACCTGAAGCACGATGAAAACATTTCAACACATATATAATCGTATCAATATTCTTAGTACTCCATTGCCCCATAAACACCGCATCGTCCGCATAGAACATATGAGAAAGATGCATAACCGAATTAAGCACAATGCCATTAAACATGCCCGCATCCACAACTCTTTTAAAAGAAATGTGAAGACTCTCCATAACCAAAATAAAAATAAACGGAGAAAGAGGATCACCTTGTTTAAGGCCCTTAAAAAACTGAAATTCCTCCGTAGGGCTTCCATTCACTAAAACCGATCCCCAAGAAGATCGAAGACATTCTTGAATCCAACCACACCATTTTTCACCAAAACCAAATTTTCTTAAGACATCATCAAGGTAATCCCACCGAACAGAATCATAAGCCTTTTCAAAGTCAATTTTTAGAATAAATGAATGTTTTTTCTTCAACTTACACCACTGCAAAACCTCATTAAGTATAAATGGTCCGTCAAGAATTTGCCTATCCGCAACAAAAGCCGATTGCACCTCATTAACAATATCTCCAAGCACCACCACAAGACGATTAGCCAAAATTTTGGCAATTATTTTATAAAGGCTCCCAATAAGACTAATCGGTCTGAAATCCTTCACCATTTTTGCTTCGGGAGTCTTCGGAATCAACGCTATGAAAGATGAATTACACCCTTTTGGAATGCGACTGTAATGAAAGAAATATTTCACCGCCGCCAACACATCTTTTTCTATTAAACTCCAAAACCTTTTATAAAAACCAAATGTGAATCCATCCGGCCCCGGAGATTTATCAACACCACAATCCCAAACCGCCTTTTTAATCTCTTCATTTGACACTTCGGCTTCCAAATCCAGTTGTTGCATTGAATTCAGATGATGAGGAAACTCCATATTAAGCATCGGCCGAACAGATTTAGGTCTATCAAAACGATTCTTGAAATGATTAAGGAACTCATTTTTAACCATATTAGGATTTTCCACCCAATCTCCTTCCACCAGAACCCCTCGTATAGAAAGTTGGTTTCGTTTCTTATTAAGAATACCATGGTAATATTTTGAGTTCTCGTCGCCTTCAATTGCCCATTTGATTTTTGCTTTTTGAGACGCCTCCATTGCACACAATTTATCCACCTCTTGAATCGATTTTACAACCTCCGCACGTTTATGCAAAGTATCAGACGACGCATCTCCTTTGTCAATGATCATCTCCAAATCAGCGAGCTCCTGTTTCAGCACATGTTTTCGAGTTTTCGGACTTTGTCTCATGCCATTCCAAACACGTATCTTCTTTTTTAGATATTTCAACTTGTTCATCATGTTGATCATAGCATTAGAATTATCTACCGGAGCTTCACGCCACACCTCATTAACAAAGTTCTCAAAACCCTCCATTTCCAGCCAATAATGAAAAAACCGAAACGGAATAGGTCCATAGTCATGAGTAGATTCACGTAATAATATAGGACGGTGGTCTGATAAAAATCTATCTAGGGTGATGGCTGATAAATTAGGACACTCACTCAGTAAGCTTTCGGACATGAGGAATCTATCAAGCTTACTCATCTTTGAAGCAGATCTGTGACACCATGTAAAAGAACATCCACCAAGTGGAACCTCCTCTAAATTCGCCATTGAGATAAAAGAGTTAAAAGCATTCGCCCCATGCACGTTGAAAATAGTTCCAAATCTCTCATTTTTATTACGGACCTCATTAAAATCACCCATGATAATCACTGAACCTTTCCAATTATCAATGACGTGACATAAATAATCCCATAGACTTTTCTTTTCTGACAACTCTTGCGGGGCATACACCGAAATAATAAGAAGTAATTTGCCATTAGACACCCAATTTCCTTGAATCATAACAAAATAATCTGAAGCCGTTGAATTTAGTTTCTTAAACGCATTAGGATCCCAAACACATAAAATCCCACCTGATTTACCAACCGAGGCACTATGCACATAATCAAACGCAAAGTTACCCCAGCATCTTTTGATTTCAAACAAATCAATAGACTCCATTTTAGTTTCTTGCAACGTAAGAAAATTCACCTTGTTAGAGACACACAACTCCTTTACCCAATCTTTTTTAGCCTTTGGGTTAAGACCTTGGATATTTAAAGACAACATATTCATCGGAAAACACCATCCACTCCTTGCGATTCAATGATCTCTTCAATATTCTTCATACACCCGTCCATATTATACCCCATAGTTTGTCCCACCTTAACCAATTCATCCATCAACATTAATATAGAACCACCTTTCCGAGAACCTTCAGACTCTCTACAATGATCCGAGTCCATAGATTCCCCACCTGCTTTTTTGTACGTGTTAAACCCCGAGCTAAAATTCACTTCATCAGAAATATTGTTTACATTCCCGAATTCACCATCACAATTATCCTTCTGATTATCCATCTCAACATTTTCAACATCATTCTCTCTTGGTGTAAAACCAGGAGGGTACTCCAAACTCTCTTTTGTGCTCGCCTCCTTATTATTCTTCATCTTATCTTTATTAAGGAGAGAATAAATATTAAACGGGTCTTCTGATTGTTTACCATTTTGCTCACTAGAAACAACACCATCCTTGGATTTTGGATTCTCCTCCTCAACGGGATCAACAGAGAAAGCAGAAGTAGTACCAGAAGGAACATCATTTCCATGAACAAATGCATCAGTGTGAATGGAGGAACTAGGAGGAAATTCAGTTGCTTTAGTGGCATCAGCAGGAACAGAAGAAGTGTCAGCAGCAAGAGCAGCTGCCTTAGCTAGCTTGATCAAAGAATCCACATCTTGTTCCTCATCTTCCTCGTTGTCAGATTCACTTAAAATCCATTCCATTCCCGTGTTTTTTTTTTGCTTTGAGTTTTGACTCCAAAAACTTCACTCTCTTTACCAGCTTCCCCATCACATCCTTAAATAGTAGCTTGTGAGCTTGAAGCTCAGATTCCAAACCTTCAATTTTCTTCCCCTGTTCAGACACTAAAGTATACAAAGCTGTTAGATTATGAGGGTCCGCAGCACCTCCTGAGGTTGTACCTTCAGGTGGAGCTGCAGTGGACCTAGAAGGAGAAGCAAAGAAAGATCCTCTCAAGGGATCATCATCATTGTCTTTTGAAGAAGACTCAACATGAGGGTCAGTAGATGGACCCTGCTGATTCACTTGAGCACTAGGAGAAGTTGGTATTGGTCTGGGTGGTTTTGAAACTGGCTCATTCATTTGAGCAGCTGGAATAGTGGGTGTTGGTCTTGGTGATGTTGAGCCATGATCATGAGGAGAAGCAGTTTGGTGCACAGGTTCTGTAACAGTTTCATGGTCAGTCTGAGGGTTGGGTGGTACTGCCTCCCCTGATGTTCCAGCTGCAATGGCAGCTTGAGTAGGAGGAAGCATTGCAGCCACCAATGGCATATGGTCTCCATGAAAATTCAGTCTCATATTTGCAAACATCTTGCTGGTCAGTCTAACTGCATGGTATGGTTTGGGATTCCTAGTTTCTATGTCCAGTATCAGTTGTAGAAACCTAGGAAACATCAAAAATTTCTTAGAGTTATTAATGTTATTTACCATCCCAGTAAAGATATAGCGAGACCAATTGTACTTCTTCCCCTCACACAAACAGATTAAAGCAATAGCCAAAGGTGTTCCAAACTGATCCCAACTCCCTGACTTAGTACTAAGACAATGTAAGAGTGTATGGATCAGGAACCTCCACTGAGGTGAGAATTTATTCTTATGAAAGGTCAACTTTCCCTCAGTTGGGTACCCTAGATTATCCATGCCTAAGAATATATCAGGTATGGGCATATCCACAATTCCCCCCTCATCATGTAACTGCAACTTACTCCTCACTAGAGATTCAGTGATTGTGTAAGGAGTCCCATCAATGGTGGCCACAATAGCTGGTGGACCTAACTCAGATGATCGGAGTGAGGCCGTAGACCAGAATTGGGTTATTAGGGAATCATAGATGAGTGGGTCAGTTACAAGAGCATACCTAATGTGAGAATCAAGTAAAAAATCAATAACCTGATGATAATCGGTACTTCCTTTGGGTTTCTCCAAAAATCCAATCCTGTTGTGCTCATCGCGATATTTTAGGGCAGCCATTGATGCGACGGTAGCTGGAATAGGATTGTGTGTTAATGCTGGTGTTAGAATGCAAGAGAGTTGCTACTGGTGGGTAGTAGGAATCACAATTTCGAAGGGTGAGTGGAATGAATAAAGAGGGCTGTAAAAATTAGGGTTTGATCTCAAAGGTAATTGTAAAAATGAGGGCAAACAGTGAGTAACCCTTTAAATAGATACCCCTTTGATCAATTAAATGCCCACCTATCTCATCTTTATTATTGAGATATAATAAAACTCAAGTTAAGTTACTCGATTAAAGAAAAGTCAACCCCAACGAAAAGTTAACAAGACCAGCAGGAACGACTCTACCAGCAGAAACCAGAAAGACAACCAGTAGAAATTGTTCAGCCAGTAGAAACCAGTAGTACCACTAGTAGAAACGCTTGCAACACCAGAAATGACACAAATCCAACCAGAAGGAATGGTTCGCATCAAAAGAAAGCCACACACACTCCATGCTAGTCACGCATCATGATATATATATATATATATATATTTAATCTTAATGTTTATATATGTGTTTGTCATGTATGTGTATTTACTTGACAATATATCGATATATGACAATGATCATACTATGTGTATTTTCACATGCATGTATATATCTCTCGTTTATAAGTGTATAATTGTAGAAATTTTTGTAAACATTATTAGGGTCATATTGACAAAAAAATATTAAAAAATAATCAATTTTCTACGTAAAACAAGTTTATTAATATAAAAAAACCAAATTTAAAACGGTTTAAAACCGAAAAACCAAACCGTAAAAATCGAGAAACCGAAAAAACCAAACCGCCAAAAACCGAGTGGTTTCGGTTTTTGGTTTTATAAAAACCGAATATTTCGGTTCGGTTTCGGTTTTAGCCAAAAATCGAGCTAAACTGAACCATGCACACCCCTATCAATGACAAAAGATCGGTGTAGAACCCCTTCCAACTAAAGGACAAAGCACTCCATCTCAACCACTCATCAAACTTCAATTAAATGGTTGAAATTAATTGGCATTTTATTTTAATTATTAACCGAGGGGTACTTTGGTAATTTTACTAGCTCAATAACAACTCAAGAATAAGGGTCGGGTTATTCACATTAATTTCTCACCCCTTACCCACACCCACACTATTTTTACACAGTAACCACCCCCACACCACCCAAACCACTGTAACAAAACCCTAACCGATATTCATGCTAAATTGATCAAAATTAACGGTATACAATGGACATACAAGATGAAATATCACTATCTAAAGGTGAATCGTTGCCCCAATCGTCTTTATTTTGAGATTCTGATAAAAAATAAGCTTCAAAATGTTAATTCGGGTATATATTGATTTTTAATTCATATTATTTTGGTATATGATCAGTAGATGTTGTTTATTTTGGTGCTTATTTAGGTTTTGTTGCTTATTTTGAATATAATTTGTAGATATTGTTTATTTTGTTTATCATTTGTTGCTTATTTTGGATATAAGCAGTAGATGTTGCTTATATAGGTTTTTAGCTTTTTGTTGCTTATTGTTGCTTATTTTGGTAGGTTGTTGTATTTTTTGTTTATCCTTGTGATTTTTGTTGTTATGATTGTCGATGCACACCATGTGTTTAATGAAATGCGACTATGATAATCACAAGTGATTTTAGTAATTTTTTATTTATGAATGGGCATATTGCATGTTATGATTTTTTAATGGTGATGTTAGCGCAAGTGGTTTGAGCTGAAGCTTAAAGCTTATAAGAGCTAGAACTTATACGGGTTTTAGCCTTTTTAGGTTTTTGTTGTTTGTTTTGGGATATAATCAGTAGATTTTGCTTATTTTTGTTGCTTATTTTGGATATAATCGGTAGATGTTGCTTATTTATGTTCTTAACTTGATTTATGCTTTTATCGTTATAATATATGTCGCCACGAAGATAAATGTGTAAAATTGTCGATGTCGATGTAGTTGGTATATCTAATAGAGTTGTAAAGATGAAGATGATGCTCAACTTCAAATAGTTCACAAAGTGTCGTTTTGAATGAAAGTGTACGTGAAGATTAGAATGATCTAATGTTTGGTAGCCTGGATTAAGAGAATATAAAAAAAGAAAGTTATTGATTAGCGGATGTGGTTGCAAGATCCTCGGAAGTACTCTCAAAAAATATGAATCGCTGAGTACTCGTTCGGGTTTATTGATGCTATTTGGTTGTCTGGTTCGTCAGATGATTTTACGTCAAGATTAGAATGATCTGATGTTTGGTTGCCTGGATTACTAGAAGATAAAAAAAGAAAGTTACTGATTGGCAGATGTGATTACAAGATCCTCGAAAGTGCTCTCAAAAATATGAATTGATGAGTACGCGTTCGGGATTATTGCTGCTGTTATGTAGTGTCACAATGTACAGCTTAATTTATTGGTTGCCTTGTGACTTGATCAGATGATTTGGATTTCTGATAATCAATGTGAGCATTTGTGTGCTGGATCTCATTGTATTTAGCTTTTAGTTTTGTATCTATTATTGATGATACATTAATGATAGGGTTTTATTAGTGTAGTTGGGAGTGTATTGTCTTTTTTTTATATGCTTATGTTTGGTATGTACAAAAATCACATTTAGATTTGTACCAGATCATATAAGATTTGTACTGAGTTTTATTTAACAGTTAAATCTATCTTATTTTAATTGACTCTAGAGTAATTACAAAAGGTTGATCCAAAGGTGTATTCAATTGAACAATTCTGTTATTACAACTGTTTTTGTTTCTTACTTATTTAGACAGGTAATATAAATGTTGTTAAGGTAAATCATATGTGATTCATACATGAAACACATATGATTTAAACATGAATTACATGTGTTTTGTAGTACTTTTATACTTGAGTTATGTTTATTACACATCACATGGTTTGTATTTTGTACATTTTTATGTATTTTGAGTATTGTTTTGTGTCTTAAACTCAAACATAATATAAATAAAAAAGAATGTAGCATTCATAACAAGAGAATTCGATGTATTCAAGTAAAAGTGCATTCCCTATATTCAGTTAACAATGCGTAAAATAATTTAAAGAAACTGTAAAGAAAAATTGTGGCACCCCGTAAGAAAATTTAATTCTCTTTCCATTAAATAAAAGAATTGTACTGCAAGCTTGCTAGCTTACCATTAAATTCAACGAGAAGTCGTCTTATGATCATCAATGCATTACTTTTGTCATGGAAAAAAAATTATTTTGCACGCGAATATCGCCCCTATTACTCTACGTCTAAAAGGATATTTTAGAACGCGCGACGATAAAAACCATACTTATTTCCCATTGGTGAAACGAGACTATTTACTCGTACTACTTTATAAAATCACCAACATTCAAATTTATAACTATGATAACTTTGAGTAAGTCAACAAAGATAAATAAACTGCACACATATACTTATAGGATCCAACATCAGATGCATACTCACATGACAACTTTAATAACAATATGCCATGAAAGTCTAATATTAGATATGTATACATATGCAAAATAATAGAACATCATCATCACTAGTCCTTACACACACTACCCTACAATTGATCAATTGAAACTTTCCATTCACATGATACGTATCATGCAATCTGATACAATTGAAATGTAGGAAATAGTAATATTCTTTAATAGTATTACAAAAGAGAAATGATAGCTAACAATATTATAAAAGTTCACTGTGATTCAACAACGCGTATAGTACTCACTCACATGCAATATTTTCATAATTTATCCCACAAAACGAGTATAAAACGAGGAACCATGCACTAGCTATTCTATCACAACTAAATATTGAAAAACAAAAGTTAAACGATACGATTTGAGTAAAGACTTTCGTGGAAGGCGTCGGCCTTAGGAGAAGTAGTAGCCAAGTTCAAATCTTACCACCATCTCTTCCTTCTTACTATCTTCCAACAAGCTCAGACCCTCGGTAAAGTATGTCCTTGTACATTTAACGTTCAGATTGTCTTACTACTCGTAGTTAGACAAACCCTTTCGTGTTTACTTCTTCACTGGACTGTACACGGACTTCATGAAAAGAATGCCCACATAACACCTCCCCATGCAAGTTCACAAAAAAACACTTATGAAATAAAGGTGGTCCCGTGCCATGTCTAGATGTACATGAAACAAATGTAACAAACGTAAAAAAAATAGATGAGCAACCAGTAGCACAGAAAATTTCCACAATGAACACAATAATGGGGCATGCATGGAAAACGAACAAACAACCTGAATGAAACTTCACTAACTCAGAACACGCATGTAATGTAACTCACGGGCTCACTAACACTAGCAAGGTTTCATGATTAGTTGTAGAACCGATATGTGGTGGTCTCTGTTTGCACCCAGGGACGTACCCACTTAACCTGAGTCAAGCCATATGCGGCTGGCCCGCTATTTGAAGCACGCAGAGACGAGCACAATATGCTAGTTGGTTTGCAACCTAGGCCTCATGAACTCGTGACCCATATGATGGTGCTCATGCACGGCAACAGTGGGCAGCCCCACTGTCGAAACAGTGTATTTTCCACTGCATGCTGCTGCTAATTTGTGCAGTCAAGAGAGCCTGCGAGAAACACCCTAATCACCTCAAAATTTTCGACCTTCGTATGTTCTCTATAGAAATAATACCATGCAAAGTAGCGAGAAGAACCTATATATATGTTTTATGGTGCGTGGGTAAAGACAAAGACATAACCACAACATGGTTGTCAACCACTGTTGGTCGTGAGCATGGGAAACAAAAAACCAAAAAAGACAAGAAGTGTAAGGCCAAATGTATTATCATGATGCTTTAATAAAATAAATACACAGACTTCTATTTGTCACATTGTGCAAAACTCATGTGTTATTAAATCTATTTCAGATGTCTAGACGCCATGCACCGAAATTTTTGCTAAAAGAGTTTAAAATTCATTAAACGAAAAATGATTATATTCGATGGGTCACTACTAAACAGCTTTTAATGACTTTAAATTTTGTTGACAATGAAACCGATCCCTTAAAATCGATAAGCTAATATTTAAAGCGCGGTTTATAAAAACTTATTTAACGCTAAGAATATTTTAAAGATTATACGGGTTTTTTAAACATAAAAAGTTATAAAAAGAAATAATAAGATATAAAAGTTATATATAACGTACATTGAATTTGGGAAGTCAAGAATTAAAACTTATATATGTTTATATATATATATAAATAAATATATTTATAATATATATATATATATATATATAATAAATTATAGTGATATATATCTTCTGATAAGCAACTTAAAACGACTCAAGCGAACCGTGAAATATAATACTGATAGTTTTTTACAAATTGAATTATACGATGTCAAAGTAAATAAATAAACGCAATAAAATATAAAAACTGTAGACTTTTAGTAAATAATGTTATATTTTCTCTTAGATCACACCCAAACCTTATAAATATAATTTGCGACAACCATAATAACCTTTACAAAATTTTGTAGTTTGTAAAAGTCACATTAGAACCAACGGTTTAATCAAACGCGTTAACTCAAAAAACAAACCAACCCCATCTTGTCCCAATTGCATTAACCAGTTCATGCATTTAGTATTTTTAGAATGTAAACTCAAACTTTGTCATAATTACTTAGGTGTTATGACTGAGTCTCTTTTGATGGTATATTGAACCGATATCTTGTCACTAATGCGATTATCTGACAAGGTGAGTAAATCATAAAGCCCCTGAACTCTACTATTTTAGAGTACTTTTGGGGTGAAACATTGCTTATTTTAACGTGTGAATACGAAGTACAATTACCAATTCTCTAGATTGGTCTATAGTCCAATTAAAACCCAAGTTACTATTTGCCCGATTCATCATAAACCGTCAATATTTGTGAACGCAAATGTTATGGATAGATCTATCGGGATTGACAATCCATGTTTGTCTTGGACTGACATTAGTCAAGCAAACACAGTTTCATTTGATGTCAATTAATGGGTGTCTCAGGTTTAGACACCTGCAAGGGCATTCATATGTTGTTATATTTTAACGCTCGGTGTCATGAGCTTAGACAATAGTTATGCAATTTATATGTACTTTGTATCTGTTATATAGTCCTTGCTTGAAATCTTGGAGATCATAAACACTAACTCTTTTCTGCTTAAACAAACCATAATGAACTTTATGTTGACACTTAAGTCAATGTTTTTCTCATGTATTTAAAACCGGAATACGGCAATATGAAGTCCATGCAATGCAGGTATTTTCCCGTTATCGAAGATATTTTTATATTTGAGTTTATAATATGCTTATTACACATCACATAATTTGTAGTCTATACATTTTTATGAATTTTGAGTATTGTGTTGTGTCTTAAACTCAAACATAATATAAATAATAAAAAATGTAGCATTCAATAACAAGAGAATTTAATGTATTCAAGTAAAAGTGCATTCCATATATTCAACTAACAACGTGTAAAATAATTTATAGACACTATAAAGAAAAATAAAAAGTAAATTTAAAACAAAAGTTTTCAAACACATATCAATGTCATATTTTTCTTTTCTTTTGAATTTAACAAACAAGGGTTTTTTATGCAAATTGGTCTTTTTCGACAAGTTGACACTTCTTTTCGGCTCCACTTTAACTTCAAGTGATTTTTCTTCCATTCTTCCATCATCTCCCTTTCACACCACATTTCTCTCGAGCCCGTGACGAATTTCTACATACAATTTCTTGAGGTTTTGCAAATACAACATATAGTACCATATAACAACATAAGAAATAAAGAACTAATTTTCAGATTTGTTTTATGTATAAATCACTTATGATCTATTAGAATCACACGTGATTTATTATTTTTATAAAAAAACAAAACAAAACATAATCATGTGATTTTACTTACCAACTACATCTACATTATATTCTTGACCTGATTCTGGATCTGATTTTTTTTGAACAACACTTTATTAAAAACTAGCAAGAAGCTAGAAGAATTACAAAGTTAGAAGATGAGGATTTTTTAGCCAATTAACCCAACTAAACGACACATTACATCTAAACCGACTCCAATAAAAAGAATACGACACAACATCATCAAAAATAACCGCCTTAGAAGGAGAAACCACACCAAAGACACACTTATTACGATAAGCCCAAATTAGCCACCACAACCCAAAACACACCCCTTCTAACAACCTTTTATGCTTGATAGGAATCCGAAGATTTACGATCCAAGAAACCCATTCATTCCATGAAATCCACCTCCCACCAACGACAAATCTTGCGAAAATTATCTTTCGCAACAAGGCAATAAAAAAATAAATGACTTGACGATTCCGTGATGCTACCACAAACGGGACAAAGAATAAGACCGGAATTAATACCTCTTCGGGATATATTAAGACGGGTAGGCAAACAATCCATTCTCACCTTCCACGCATGAATGTTAACCTTGATTGGCACCACTTTTATCCATCGAGTTTGAGTAGACACTTCCGGAAACCTGTTATCATCAATAACCTTTCTAGCCGAAGCTACCGAGAACTCACCCGAACCATCAAGCGTCCAATACCACCTATCAGGCAAGAACACAAGAACAACACCTTCCACGTAAGTCATCAAATCCGTCAATTGATCTTGTTCCACTCCGCTTCTAGAAGCACGACGAAAAGACCAGGTCAAGTTCTCCTGTGACAGTTTAGAAGCCATATCGACAGTCTTCTTCACTTCCAGCGCATAAAGCCTATGGATATCTTTGTTTCGAAACCATGTCATCCATGCCATAAAATCCTCCCAAAAAATAATTAAAGTTTAGTATCCGCACATTGCCAATCTTTTTCTGCATAAAATTATTTATGTGTATACCTTTTATCTTCAATTTTCTACCTCCTGGAGAATGCTTCACGGCAAAATGGACTTGTAACCAACCTTTGAATCCGCGACATTTTCCTCTTCGCATGATAGCTTTAAATACCATAGTCCCATAACAAGTTCATTTGAAGTTTTTAACGCTAAACCCATTACACATAAGAGCTCTATTAAGCGCATATAAACTAGAAACACCAAGGCCACCTTTCTCTTTAGAACACAAAACCTTACTCCATTTCACCCATATCGATTTTTTACTATTTAAATCGACACCACTAAAAAACCGACTTCGAATTGATTCCATGCGTTGAAGGACTTTCATTGGCACCTTGAATATAGACATATGATAAATAGGCATGGATCCAAACGCCCTAAAGAAGGGTTAAACGACCACCTATCGATAATGGTTTACATCTTCATGTTGAAAGACGAATCTACCATTTATCCACAATCTCATCCCAAGATTTAATCCGATACATATTTTCCCCCAACTTATCAACCTAAATAATCAAAAGGAGCCTTAAGGACACAACAACCAATTCTATTTGCACTGGCACCACCCTATCGCACTCACGCACAACACCCAATAACTACTCGTTGCTTAAATTAATACTAAGACCGTGATGCACGATGAAAAACATTTCAACACATATATTAATCGTATCATAATCTTAGTACTGCCATTGCCACCATAAACACCGCATCGTCCGCATAGAAACATATGAGTAAAGATGTCATAACCGAACAAGCACAAGTCGTATAAACATGCCCGCATCCACAACTCTTTTAAAAGAAATATGAAGACTCTCCATAATCAAAATAAAAATAAACGGAGAAAGAGGATCACCTTGTTTAAGGCCCTTAAAAACTAAAATTCCTCCGTAGGGCTTCCATTCACTAAAACCGATCCCCAAGAAGATCGAAGACATTCTTGAATCCAACCACACCATTTTTCACCAAAACCAAATTTTCTTAAGACATCATCAAGGTAATCCCACCGAACAGAATCGTAAGCCTTTTCAAAGTCAATTTTTAGAATAAATGAATGTTTTTTCTTCAACTTACACCACTGCAAAACCTCATTAAGTATAAATGGTCCGTCAAGAATTTGCCTATCCGCAACAAACCGATGCACCTCATTAACAATATCTCCAAGCACCACCACAAGATGATTAGCCAAAATTTTGGCAATTATTTTATAAAGGCCCTCAATAAGACTAATCGGTCTGAAATCCTTTACTATTTTTGCTTCGGGAGTCTTCGGAATCAACGCTATGAAAGATGAATTACACCCTTTTGGAATGCGACTGTAATGAAAGAAATATTTCACCGCCGCCACACATCTCAATTCTATTAAAACTCCAAACCTTTTATAAAAACCAAATGTGAATCCATCCGGCCCCGGAGATTTATCAACACCACAATCCCAAACCGCCTTTTTAATCTCTTCATTTGACACTTCGGCTTCCAAAACATTTTGTATGCATTGATTCAGATGGATGAGGAAACTCCATATTAAGCATCGGCCGAACAGATTTAGGTCTATCAAAACGATTCTTGAAATGATTAAGGAACTCATTTTTAACCATATTAGGATTTTTCACCCAATCTCCTTCCACCAGAACCCCTCGTATAGAAAGTTGGTTTCGTTTCTTATTAAGAATACCATGGTAATATTTTGAGTTCTCGTCGCCTTCAATTGCCCATTTGATTTTTGCTTTTTGAGACGCCTCCATTGCACACAATTTATCCACCTCTTGAATCGATTTTACAACCTCCGCACGTTTATGCAAAGTATCAGACGACACATCTCCTTTGTCAATGATCATCTCCAAAATCAACGAGCTCCTGTTTCGACACCTGTTTTCGAGTTTTCGGACTTTGTCCTCATGCCAATCCAAACACGTATTCTTTTTAGATAAAATTTCAATGTTCATTCTGTTGATCATACCATTAAATAATCTACGAGCTTCACACCACACCTCATTTAACAAAGTTCTCAAAACCCTCCATATCCAGCAATAATGGAAAAAACCAAAACGGAATAGGTCCATAGACTTGAGTAGATTATCACAAAATAAATAGGACGTGGTCCTGATAAAAATCTACCTAGGGTGATGGCTTGATAAATAATGGACACTCACGCAGATAACTTTCGGACATGGAGGAAATCTATCAGCTTACTCATCTTTGAAGCAGATCTGTGATACCATGTAAAAGAACATCCACCGCTTATAAACTGTGAACCTCCTCTAAATTCGCCATTGAGATAAAAGAGTTAAAAGCATTCGCCCCATGCACGTTGAAAATAGTTCCAAATCTCTCATTTTTATTACGGACCTCATTAAAATCACCCATGATAATCACTGAACCTTTCCAATTATCAATGACGTGACATAAATAATCCCATAGACTTTTCTTTTCTGACAACTCTTGCGGGGCATACACCGAAATAATAAGAAGTAATTTGCCATTAGACACCGGGGGGGGGGGGGGTGGGGGGGGGGGGGGGGGGGGGGGGGGGGGGGGGGGGGTGGGGGGGGGGGGGGGGGGGGGGGGGGATGGTTGCCGGTGATCATAACAAAATAATCTGAAATCGTTGAATTTAGTTTCTTAAACGCATTAGGATCCCAAACACATAAAATCCCACCTGATTTACCAACCGAGGCACTATGCACATAATCAAACGCAAAGTTACCCCAGCATCTTTTGATTTCAAACAAATCAATAGACTCTATTTTAGTTTCTTGCAACGTAAGAAAATTCACCTTGTTAGAGACACACAACTCCTTTACCCAATCTTTTTTAGCCTTTGGGTTAAGACCTTGGATATTTAAAGACAACATATTATCAGAAAACACCACCCACTCCTTGCGATTCAATTGCTCTTCAATATTCTATATACACCCGTCCATATTATACCCCATAGTTTATCCCACCTTACAATTCATCCATCAACATTAATATAGAACCACCTTTCCGAGAACCTTCAGACTCTCTACAATGATCCGAGTCCATAGATTCCCCACCTGCTTTTTTGTACGTGTTAAACCCCGAGCTAAAATTCACTTCATCAGAAATATTGTTTACATTCCCGATTTCACCATCACAATTATCCTTCTGATTATCCATCTCAACATTTTCAACATCATTCTCTCTTGGTGTAAAACCAGGAGGGTACTCCAAACTCTCTTTTGTGCTCGCCTCCTTATTATTCTTCATCTTATCTTTATTAAGGAGAGAATAAATATTAAACGGGTCTTCTGATTGTTTACCATTTTGCTCACTAGAAACAACACCATCCTTGGATTTTGGATTCTCCTCCTCAACCTCTGTATCAGATACCCTACTAACATCATTTTCCCCTTGTACCTCCTCATCACTCTCACCGAAATCCTTCTTAAAAACTTCTTCACATTCTTCATCTTCGAGTATACTTCTCATCATTTTATGAACATCCAATCTTGAGTTCCAACCCGGATCTCTATGCCGCACCCAATGCGTCTTACCTTTATAATTAATTTTAAATGATTCAAATATGTGAGACATACTCTTAGTGAGAACACAAAGTCTTTTGCAATGGTAATTTTCTTTCTCCAAGTTCTCCACATTTAACAAGGTTCCCCACTTTGAAGCAATTCGAATAAACGTATTTTCATCCCCACTTTTAAAGGAATACCATCAATTTCCCACAAATAACTCGTTCATCAGTAATGAATTCACTAGACGCTTGGATTAGCTGAGAGAACCACGAACATACTCCTGTAGATAACAAAAACTTCTCCTTTGCCTCCACCGAGTCAAAAGCAATCATAACCTACAAACCACCCATGTATCTTAAATCAATATCGGCGTGAAGCCTTCATTCCTCACTACCACTTTTAGATTGTTCAAACACTCCAACCTCTTTCACCTTCCCATTTAAACAACATGAGTAATCCTGTGTGTTTACGCAAGAATCATCTAAAACCAACACTGGCTTGCTATCGTTCTCCCCATTCCATTGGCTCTGATTTTTTACCATATTCGCATAGGAACTTACATCATCCCTATGCCCATTGTCCTTAGTATTCCAAATTGATGAGTCTCTGATCTTTCCTTTCAAAAAGGTTGATGACTGCTATAAGAAACTCTAGGCATATGAAATCTAGCATCATTACATGAATTAGGCTATGTCAACCAATCTACACCGTACATAAATTACCAACCAAACGCTCTATATAAAAACTTTAATAAAACGCCACAAATCCGAATCTCTTACCAGCCTTTGATCTTTTGTTAGGAATAAACGCATCAACCACATGCCCATATTATTTACACGCATTCATAGATCCTTAGCTCTCATGCTTGGCTCAGGAAAATTAGTCACGAACACGAACGTGAAGATCTTCAACACATCATCCTCCTTAGTTCTCTTAGAACCCATTTGAATCAAATCAAAGAAGATATCACCAATTTGAAAAATCACAGCAAATAAACCTAAAAACGAGGGGTTAGGGTTTTGGATTTGAAAGGAATTAGGATTAGGTTTTTTATTGGAAATTTAATTGAAAAAAACAAAAAAGGGGAAAACGACAAAGAAGCAAACCCTAAATCGAAAACAACAACCCTATAGATCCTGATCATCAAATCATGAAAATAACTCGATAAGGAAATCAATCACAAATGAATGATCTCACTATTTCAGGCTGTCTATGATCTGATTAACAAATGGTATAGTAGTGAGATTGTTAGGAAGATCGCCTCGAGATGTGTTTTATTCGATTTAGTTAGAGACCTCCATGTGGAAAGATCTTAATCGACGATCGGTAATGGGCACAACTTTATTGGCACATAAGAGGTTAAGAGATTTTAACCTCTTATTTTATTTCATCACCCCTAATTACAACTGTGACCCAGGTTGCATAATTATCGTTGATCAACAACCCTAATTAATCGACAGAAAACCAAAACTTTAAATTAAAGACAAAGAAAAAGAATGGATCTGAATTATGCGTATCATGAATTTTGAATTCCAACCGATTTTGTTCATCAACAACCTCTTTTTCTTTCAATTTTTATTCGTTTAACTTGATTTTAAACCATTTTTAACGAATCATTTATAATTCTAAATAACACATATCTAAGACTAACAACATGATTTTAAACCATTTATGTATATCAAAAACAAAATCACATGAGATTTAGGATAATCAAACAACTGAATCACATGTGATTTACCCATTCATAGGTCAAAATATATTCAAATCTGGTTCAGTCTATAACAGCAAAGAGCAAATCACATGTGATTTACATTTGCTCATAACAAAACACTACTACACCAGAATCACAGGTGATTTGCCCTTTTCTTTATCAAAATAGTCTTATTTGATTCAATCAACAACAACAATAATGAGCAAATCACATGTGATTTACCTTTTTTCATAACAAAACATTACAACACCAGAATTACGTGTGATTTTCCCTTTTCTATATCTAAATAGTCTTATTTGATTCAGTCTACAATAATAAGGAGCAAATCACACGCGATTTACATTTTTTGTATTTTTTTCACAATAAGAACACTCTTTATTTTAGTTGAGACATTTTATAACTTATTATTTACATAGTGGTGAAAGGAAAACGAGCAACAATCTGCGCCGCTAGCCCTTTTTGTAACAAAACACTGTAACAGAAGAATCACGTCTGATTTTACTTGTAACTTCTTCAACAACATCTCCTAGATCTGGAACTTCATCTTCTGGATCTGATTCAAGCTCATTCTCGAATTCAACAACTTATTTTGTAGATCGATCTATTTTTGCACTTCTATAACATCATCTAAATGATTTTCAACCATTTTTAATGAATAATAGATCTTAATTACTATTTACGACGGTGATTGTGTGATATTCCGATGATCGATTTGTGATTTGTGTGATTTCCGATGATCGATTTGTTATTTGTGTGATTTTGGGTAAATCGAAGGTGATGTGTGTGATTTTTGTTAATCGGTGATGATTTTTGTGTTTTTCTGGTGAATTATAGTGGTTAAATGGAGTTTCGGCGATGGTTGTCATTTTTCTAGTGGTGGTTGTTATTTTTTCGATGAATTATAACTGAATCAGGATGTGTGTTTTTTTTTAGGAGAGAGAATGTAGGTAGTAAATGAGGGGTAGAGAGGTGATTTTAAGATTTATATATGATTAAGGTTTTTAATCATAGCCATTGGATTGAAATAAAATTAAGGGCTAAGATCTCTTCTTTTGTTATTTGAGATGATATGGTTCTTTAGGGATCTCACCTCAATATTCAGCTATACATCTATACTACATATAAAGTAAATTAGACACTCTCTCTTCATTTAATGTCCCCAAAAAAATTAAGTAATCCAAGTTATAAAGCATAATGTACAATCCTTAAATGCAACATTTCACCACAAGAAAAATTAAGTAATCCAAATTATAAAGGATAATGTACAATCCTTAAATGCAACCTTTCACCACAAAATCAACTATCTAACAAATACAAATATTAAAGCAAAATGTACAACATTTATTTCTCCATGCATATGTTACAAGTATAAACTAATTAAATACACTATTTATTGTTATTTTTAAAACACCCCTAAAATAAAAAATACATATATTAAAGCAAAATGTACAACATTTATTCCTCCACGCATATGTAACAAGTATAAACTAATTAAATACACTAATTAATGTTACTTCAAAAACACCCCTAAAATGAAAAATACATGTTATTATTCACATTCTACAAGCTAATAAAACATACAAAGCTTAAAATAATTTAATGATTTATATGCTAACAAGTTGATGATACATATGGTTTTGAAAACTAAACCGGACCAACGGGTTCAACTAGAAATCAGAGTCGCCACCGGTTTGGCTAGCCAATAAAATCCATCCAAAAATGAAACGGAGGTGACCGGTCAAAACCGGTAAAAACATGTGAATCGGGTCGAACTGAGATCATTTTTATTCTCCGATTAATCAGTTCCTTTTTGTTTTGTTGGCGTCTAAACTTTAATTACAGGGTACCCACCACTGCAACGCACGGGTACCTTGCTAGTAAACAATGAACAAGATTTAAACATGCATGGTCGAGTCTAAACATGTGACTCAATTTATGAGCAGTGTTTTGAAAGGCTCAAGGCGCACTAAGGCGCAAAGGGCTTATGGAGCCTTGAGGCGAGGCATAGATCAAGGCGCGAGCTTCATGAATATGAGTCGCATTTGTTTAATTGAAGTAAATTATAATAGTTTAGGCAAAAATTTATAGATTAATGATGACTTAAATAACACTAAAATAATTAATGTATCTAAAAAAATTGAATAGTTAAACCAAAAATATCAAGCAATGTATCAGATTAATGGCATGACGAGATTACGTTATCTCATGCGTTAAATAGAAGGAGGAGTCTGTATGTGCAGACATTTGAATTGAACGACCAAACACTCAAATTGATTGATTTATTTAGTTTCTAGGTAATCTATTATTAACATATGAGGGCGATGAATTTTAAATTTAAAAAGAAAGTTTCAAAATCCGGCACCTTTCCTAGGTGCGCCTATGCTCAAGGCTCTAAATCCCAAGGCTCTGCGCTTTTGTGAGCCTTGTGCATATGCAAAGCCTTGATCTGAATAAATCCCTATAGCTTGAGCCTTAGAGCCTAGGCGCGCCTAACTATGTTTATGAGAAATAACTACTATAAAGAGCTTTGTTATATTTGAAAATATTAGTTGACAAATGCGGATAAGAGCAAGGGGTGTCATGGATAAGAAAAGTCATGTCATTTGGTGTCACACCTTGCTAAAAGCAGAAACACGAGATGTGACGTTATGATTACATCGCACAAGATACAAGATTGTACCATACAAGATTTACATGAAATTTATGTTTACACTGTTTTGATGTAAAAATCTTAGCCAACGAAAACTCTTGTCCTTTGGAAATCATCCCGGTAGTGTAGGTCTTTGATTTTCAATTCCTTCAAATAATAATTGTTGATCACACCTAAAAATAATACTTTAAAGGTCAACATAAATTTGGTGAGCTCGTAGGTTTAGATGTAAACCCAGTTGATGTACTATAGTTTAAGTAGTAGACAAATGTGCAATATGAAAGCAGAATGCATGCAATAGATTCAGATTCCAACATAGCAATCCCATGCTACCATAGTTTTTCAATGATTAAAGCATTTCAAATAGATTCATAGCATTTCAATGATACCAACCATTCCTAATGGTTTGAGCGCTTATTGTCCTCCGCACCTAGGGCCTACCAGCTAGAGCTAACATAGGTCGGCAAATTATCCTTGCATAGAAGTTCAAATAGAACTCATGCACAAATGATTAGTTTGACAAAACTTGTTCAAATCCTCCTTATGTCATTCACATAGCAGTCATAGGTAATAGCATTGTCTAAAATGATAGTAGATTTTCACAATAATGAAAACTTATTCAAAATAGATTTGAGTATCATTTTCCCCCAACGGAAAATAGTTTGGAAATGGGGCTACGAGAACTCACCTCAAATAAGATGATAGTAGCTAAACTAGATTATCTCTGACTAAACAGCAACTGTTATGTACCTAGCACGCCTAATATAAGTACGTGCTTAGTGATTATGTTTTTATGAAGATGATTCATTACACAAGCGTTCGTATTAGAGTTTATGAAAGTGTTCACATGCTTGTTATAGAAGATTTTGTATCATGGCTATGCGGTAATTAAGTAGTTTGATTCGATACACTTGGGTCAAAGTGCGATACTAACACGTAGTGTTAAAGAATAAAACTAAAATTCCAAGATGGAATGGAATGTTTAAGAGATTGGAGACGAATTTGGCGAGAAGTAGTTAAGAAAGAGTAACGACAACAAAGACATGAGATGATTAGAAGATACAGAGATGTACACGAAATGAGAGTCTAGGGATTAAGGAAATAAGAATTTAGATAATTAAGAATCATAGAACTAAGTATTCAATATAAATCAGAAATTAAGAAATAAGGAATAAATATCAAAATCAAGAATTTATACATGCTTCGGCATTTTATCCTATTATCCTAAGTTATTTTGATAAGAAATTCTTAATATAAATGCTATCAATGTTTTAGGCACATAAAACATATGTTAGGAGTTTCTCATGAAAATCATGTTTTTCGTATTTTAGTCGGGCATTAAAATAATAATATTTTATTGTTTTGTCTTCTTGTCGAGTTTATGAATCTGGTTCGTGTTATGAGTATAAGTATAAATTTTTGATTATTTATTATGTTTCAAGTATAACCGTTCATAAATTATGAATTTAGTAATTAATAAAATCGTGATTTCCTCCTTTTGTTGAATCATAAGAAAATGAGTTTTCCAAGATATTTTCTAAGTGTAAAGTATTTTATAAAATTTTGGCATGACCCGTTTGTTTGTAAAAGTTTCCCAAGGTTTTCAAACCTTATTTTCAAACATTTTCCTTCGAAAGATCAAATCCCGACAAAATGCCAAAATCCATGTGTAAGTGACATTTTGTCAAAATACACTTTTCAAATGACTATTTTAGTCAACATAACATGCAATAACAAAATTTGATCACAAATCCATTTAAATCGATTAGGTTCACTAGTTTTCACCCATTGGGCCCAAAAGTCTAATGTTAGCCCGAAAATATTAGTTAAGTCATATCTTGCACAAGTTAAATCCAAATTAAGTCCACTTGTCAAGTTCAAGTCCATTATGTTTTAGAATGTGATTTATTAGTTATTAGGTCTTATGGCCCATTAAGTGTTTTCATGGTTAGCCCGATTGTATGAAAAATGAAAGTATATATACCTTATTGGGCTTTTCGTCCCAATAAGCCTATAATGTATTCTATAACCCAATAAGCCCAAAAATAGTTCAATAAAAGTATTGATAAAATAATAAGTTCTTTGTTTGACAAAATGGCTAGACCAATAAGGTGGAAAATAAACTTTAGCTTATTTCCCTTATTGGGCTAAAAATCAAATAAGCCCAATAAGCCGAAACATATAAGAAAATAAGCTCCTAAGCCCGAATAAGCCAATAAGATTTTTAGCAACGAGAATAGGCTGGGCTATAAGCCCAAAATTTGAAACGAGGCCAATAAGTCCCAACATAAGCCACGGCTTATTTGGTTCTTATTGGGTCGAGAGTCCACTAGGCCTAATAAGCCTGAAAAGCGAGAAATAATCCCGAAGTCAATAAATAAGCTCAAACCCCAAATAGATATGAAAATAAGTCACAAAATAAGCTATTATAATAATCCGTAAAAATATTAAGCTATGGCCAATAAGGCAAATAAGCCGTAGCTTATTTCCTTATTGGGTCGTGGCTATAATAAGCCCAAAGCCAAGATAATACAAGTCTGAATGGTTTAATAAGCTCAATAATGTTAAATAAGCCCTCGAATAGGCACTCAAACAAGCCGAAACTCAAAAAGCCAAAATGACAAAACCCCTATTTGTTGTCATTTTGGGCCGAGACAATGATAAGCCCAAAAGCACACGAATAAGCTCACGGTGAGCTTATTTTTAAGCCGAAAAATAGAAATAAGCACTTGAACCAAAAAGTTATTTTTCCACAACCACCACAATATTTGAATGACACTTTTCTTGTTCTTCCCCTTTTGCTTATTTCAAACCAATGCACCCTTTATGGGTTATTCATAGTTTTTAAGTCTTAATATTTTACAAACACCTTGTACATCTATCATGTCACACCCTAAGAAATCCCGGTCAATATTTTAAACTTTTCTGATTATTATTTTTAATTTTTATACGTTACGTTTAAATCTGGCAGTTTACCGGGAAGTTAACTCGCTTAAATCTGAAAAACGTCATCGGACGCGTTCTGACAAGTTTAGATATTATATGAGTTATTTTATCTTTTCTAAGTGTTTCGTAGTTTACGATCACTCTCGGTATTTATTTTTTTCGTCTTAACGTTTAAATTGCGTTTTTCGTGTTTTTGACCTAACGGAACCTCGAAAACTAGAAATCTTTTCGTGTAAACTTTAGTTATCGTTCATCTCATATTCATAAGTCAAGAATTTCATTCACCCTCTTCTCTTGATATATTGTGGACGCCTAAACCCAAACCAAATGCACCATAAGCCTTGAAATTAATTAAATGACATCTTTTCTTGAACTTCTCATGCATGTGGGTGAAAGTGACACATGAGAGAGTCCTTCTCATGCACAATTTCTCAAGTTTGACAACACCATGTGATGACTTGCACCCTTTGACTCCATCTGACTTAAAATTCAAATTTAAGACCTAATTCATGAACCTTGATCAAAATTTTTAAACCACATGGTCCTTGTGGCTAGCCTATTGCCGAACCACACACACACACACTTTTGGTGTGTGTTGGTCACTTATACTCCACTTGACAAGTCAAAACCCTAGCTTTTGACCTATAAATACCATCACATATCATAACTTAGGGTTTCATAATCACTTTCAAGCCTTCAAAAATTTCTCTCTCCCTCTTGTCTTCTTGAAACCCACGGCCAACCAACAACCTTGTAGGGTTCCTATTTTCTTTGATTTCTTGCATAATCCAAGCATACTAAGTTTATTTCTAAGAACATCTAAGGTGTTTACAAGTATTGGTTCTTTGATTTAAGGGTTTTCTTCAAGATCTACAGATCTACAAATTAGTGTTGGTTATATATTTGGGTTTTTCAAGATCTAGAATTTTTGGGTATATATCTTGTGGTTATTGCTTCTTGTTCTTCATTCTTGTAAGTTATCTTGGTACTCTTCTTTGTGGTTGCTTATGTTCTTCTTAATGTTCAAAATATCCATACATCCCATATGTTCTGATTATTTAAAGATTTTAAAGCAAAGATTTTTATAAATAAATAACTAACTTCATTTCACTAGTTAAATACTAAAGTTCTTGTGATAAATGAGGAGTGGAAGAGTGTTGCAACAATAGAAATAAAAAAAGGGATTAGGTTAGATTTATGTGTGGTTTTGTTGTGAATTAGTTGTGAATAGAGATTAGGCTAGATTAGACACTATTGTGAAGTTTGAGTGGATTTTGGTTGCGTTTTTGACAAAAAGTGCTTGCTGATCCGAAATGGTTTTGAGGTTTTGGTCGACCTAAAAATGTTTTCATTAGGCGTAAAAGTAGTTTTTGAAGAGCTTGTTGCGAATAGATAGTTTTTCATATATCGCACATTAAAATCGGACTTAAAACGGCCAAGTTATAGTCAAATGAAACTTGAAACATTTTTCGGCAAAACCTAGTGAATAGTTGCTGATGTGAATAGTAAAATGGGTTTTCGGACATTTTTGGACTTTCTAAACACTAGTGAAACATATAGTAACACATACCTATTGATTAGTATCATTTGAATACGCCGTTAACATATTTTAGGAAAAGCAAGAAAGTTACTAAAAATAGTAAATTTGGTAAAAAATTAGCGAAACGGACATAGAAGTTAAGCGATTAAGGCTAGTAAGTGCGTTTTGAAAATATGGAAACTTAATAAATATAGGGGACGGTGTTAACGTTTTGAAACTAAAAACTTTTCTAAAATAGAAACTTTCTAAAAATAGTAATTTTTGGTTAAACGCTGAAACTTAACGAAAAACTATATGGTTTTATTTCGTCATGATTTGATAATCAAACCAAAAGCAAACACCCTGATGTATTATTTGGTGAATGAACAATATTTGCATATTTTGGCATACTTCCGTGTTTCTAAGAAGACGCGTTATTATTCTAGGTCGCGGCTAGATTTCTATATCATCTTTTACTTGCGTGATTATCATTTGCTCATTTTGCTAAGGTGAGTTCATAGCCCCATGTTTTACTACTTTTACTTTACTATTTTGGGGTGAGAAACATTGCTTGTTTTTAAACTATGGACACAGTTACTTTACGTTTCCTTTTCCTGATTACGTGTTGCCTAAGTAGCGAATAGACCACTAATGCCCGAATTATCATGAACCGTCAATTGCTTAACCGACCGTACTGGTTAAGTAAGCGCGAATGTTGTAAATAGATCTATTGGGAGTAATTATCCCTATCCGGGTAAGTAGCGCTTACTAGATTCGGAGGTCCCGAACAAACGGATATATACCATGTCGGAATGTCAATAGGTGATCCTGGTCAGATACCTTTAGGGCGAGGAATACTATTTGGCATATAAAATGCTTCCTTTTAAATTGAGCTTCGGTGTCATGAGCTTAGTGCAAACGTAAATGCTTTTTATGTGAAGTTGTATCTGTTATAACTGTCACGTGCGTACTGTGAACTTGTGGTCCACTTTTAATATTAAATTCAAACCTATGAATTCACTCAACTTTATGTTGACAGTTTTAGCATGTTTTTCTCAGGTGCTTAGCTATGGATGTCTTTGCTTGCTTGTTGGTGTTGCCTTGCATTGGACCGATTTTTAAGAATTATTATTATCTATGTTAACATCGTTGTCAAACTTTAAAACCTTTTATTCGCTTTCGCTTATTATTGTTGGGCCTATGTAAAACTTTAACTATATTAATCAATGCAACGATGTTGGATTTTTAAACGTACCCTTAGAGGTCGTTCTTTGTATCTTGTGTGATATGTATTAGGACGTCACACCCCCGGACACGTGTTTTCCGTCTAGGCCCCGTTTAGGGGTGTGACATATCATTAGAATATCGTTAGGCTACCAAAAGTACAAGATTTAATGAGTTTAGAAGACTTACAAAAAGAGGGGGTTTCCAAGAATATTTTAAGCACAAATACAACCCGAGCGTTGTTTTCAATAAACCCACTATCACTAGAATTTAACCCTTATGTGTTCTTGTTTCTTTGATCTTGATCAAACTCGAAAAATGTATGTTTTGTGAGGGTTTTGTTGCTCAACCAGTTACCAAAAGAGAGAAGGGGAAGAGAAAACTTTTGATGTTTTGATAAGGATGAATGTATGTGTGATTTGAAATAGTATGAGACAACAGGGAGGACACCCTCCTCCAATATTCTTGGAGGTGTGTCTCCTTGAGGGGACCCGGTAGGGGACAAGCCAAAACAAGCATCCTATGTCTTTTATCTTGTGTCAACATTGATACCGAGACTAGTTTGAAAATAACCAAAACTCGAGTGTTATTAAAATTAAACACATGTTAACAAAACACATTTAGACTTCTTAGAAATATTAAAAGAACTTAACTCAAAGTTTGTCGTGTTTCTTTTGCCTTAGACTCGTGTAGTTTTATGTTTTTCCGTTACTTCAAAGCGTAACCCGTAAATTTACGTTTCGTACAAACGTGTTGGGATTCTGAAGCTTCTACAAGTTAATACTGGTGGCTCAAGATTAATACTGCTAGTGAAGACTTAATGCTGTTAATGAAGATTGAAGAAATAAGTCTAAGTCTTTAGTACTGCTAGCTTTGTAGTTAGTACTGCCAGTACAATGTTAGTACTGCCAGTAATAGTTAGTATTGTTAGTTAGTATTAGTACTGCTAGTATATTGTATTAGTACTGCTTATGAGATATGCATGAGATAAATTAGGAATAGATATGCATTATCTCTTAACGCGTTTTGTAAAGCCCATTAGGGTTTCCTTAGTCTATAAAAGGAACCCTGGGGCATAGTTAGTAGATATAGTTCTACACAGATCAATAGAAATCGATTAGCAATCATAGTTTTTGTAATCTGTAACCTAGTCCAGATTCAAGTTTATAATATAAAGTTCTTGTGATTCTTAATACTTGTTCATCTTAGCAATTATTGATTAGTTTTCGTATAATCAATATGTTCAAATCAGTGATTCCATTATTGTTTGCTCGTAGAATTATCTAAAGGAACAAACCCTTTACAAGCTAAAGGTTAAGATCTATTCAGAAAACGATCCAACAAGTGGTATCAGAGCTTGTGTGGAAACTCTGAATAAGAAGAACTCAATTGTAAGATGGCAGAACAAGACATTCCTCCACCCACTATCACAGCAATGAAAATCCATATCATTAGGAAGAGAGAATATGATATTTGGAGCATGAGAATGCGACAATATATCTGTCACACAGACCATAACCTATGGGATGTTATTGTCAATGGAGATCTAGAAGAAGAGCCTGCACTAACTAGAGAAACATCTGTTCCTCCTGCTCCTAAGATTGCCAAACAACTGGCTACTAAAAGGAATCAGGAAAGAGTTAAGAGCATCTTGCTTTTAGAAATACCTGATGAATACCTCCTCAAGTTTCACAATGTTGCAGATGCTAAATCACTCTGGGAAGCAATCAAATCAAGGTTTGGAGGTAATGAAGAATCCAAGAAGATGCAGAAAAATGTTCTAAAACATCAGTTTGAAAACTTTTCTACTGCATC
This sequence comes from Tanacetum coccineum, assembly GCA_026074375.1. Taxonomy (NCBI): domain Eukaryota; kingdom Viridiplantae; phylum Streptophyta; class Magnoliopsida; order Asterales; family Asteraceae; genus Tanacetum; species Tanacetum coccineum. The sequence goes on along the minus strand of BQNB010017143.1, from coordinate 28,920 downwards.
AAATGAAAGTCTAGACAAGGCTTATGATAGGTTCCAAAAACTCATAAGTCAATTGGAGGTTCATGGTGCCCAAATACTAAAGGAAGATATCAACCGAGAAGTACAAAAGAAGTCTTCCCTTCATGGAATCAAATTGCTCTAATATAGAAAATAAGCCAGACATTGATGAATTCGATATTGATGACCTCTACAACACCTTACTTAGTGTCTACGAAATGAGATGAAAAGGTCTTCCAAGTTCCACTTCTACTTCATAAACATGGCACTTCTTTCCTCTGAGAACACGAGCAGTACTAATGAAGTTAGTACTGTCAGTGGAGATTTTGGGGTTAGTACTGCTGGAGGAATTAGTCAAGTTTCATCTACCCCCATGTGCTCATGATGTAGCGTGCTCTTTCTTTGCACAACCAACGACCAGTCCTCAACTTGAAAATGAGGATTTTCAGCAGATTGATGAAGATGACTTAGAAGAATTGGGATCTTAGATGCAGGATGCTAGGTGACTGTCAGAGTGAGGAAATTCATTCAGAAGACAGGAAGGAACATGGATTTCAAAGAAAAACGACCTGTTTCACTTGATAAATCAAAAATTGAGTGCTACAACTGTCACAGAAAAGGGCATTTTGCTAGGGAATGCAGATCTGGAAAGAATCAAGGGAAAAGATCTTATAGTGACAATGGCAGGAGCAATGCACCAACAAATGAATCTTCATCACAGGCACTGGTGGCTCAAGATGGTCTAAGAGGCTAAGACTAGAGTAATGATTTTAAAGTAGAACCAGTCAACTATGCTTTAATGGCAATCTCTTCTTCAAGCTCATCAAGTTCTTCTGACAATGAGGTACAAAAATGTTCTAAACAATGTCTTGAATCTTTTAAAACTCTTCAAAAGAATTATGATAGTGAAAGAGAAAAACATAGCAGAGCAAGACTAGAAATTCAGGGTTATGAGTTAGCCTTAGAGTCACTAGAATCTAGGATACTTGTACATGAAAAGAATGAATTGGCTTGGGGTGAAAAATATGAGTTTCAAAACTATGAGCTTAAATGCAGAGAAATAAAATTAACAACCTTAACCTGGAATTAGAGAAAGTTGTTAAGGAAAGAGATGAGTTAAAATTAAAGATAGAAAAATGGGAAGAATCATCCAAGAATCTTGATGAATTACTCAACAGTCAAATGAGTGCTAGAGATAAAACTGGTTTAGGATATGGCACACAATTGAATGAAATGAGTAACAATTCTGAAACTGATAGTGAGATTAGTTTGAGTGTTTTTGATGTCAGATCAAGTGATGAAGAGAACACACATCAAAATTAAGAATTTTTTTTTTTTTTTTTTTTTTTTTGTTTTTTTTTTTTTTATATTTTTTTTTTTTTTTCCTAAAGTAATGGGTTTTTCATGTTGTTCCCCTCCTATAACAAAATGAACTTTCTAACCCAAGAGCTGACATATCATTGCAAGTTAGATGAATAAGCCATTAGGAAGAAAATGATTGAGTAAAAAACAATTGATCTTAATACTAAAACAAGTGAGACTGTAAGTAAAAAAAATAAAGAAAATACTCAAAAACCTAAGACAGTCTATGAATCAGTTAACAGAGATAAAGTTATCATTGAGGATTAGAATTCAGATGGTGAGGATGATGTTTCAGAATGCAAACAGTAGTCCTGTTTAATACTAATGAGACCTCAAACAGTTAAAACTAGAGTTGAATAAAATTGTCAACTCCTCAGAAACAAGGGAATTGGTTTAAGAGAAATAAAGCTGCTTTGTCTGTAAAAGTACTGACCATTTGATCAAAGATTGTATTTTCATGACAAACAGAGTCAAGAACCTAAGCTTAAACGTGTCGATACTGGTCCAAGGTGGACAAATAAGGTATGAGGAAATACTGAAAAGGGTTAATCATCAAAATTTTTCAAAATAACCCACATTTAAGAAAGACTTTTGTCCATCAGGAGTTCTAACAAGACAGTTTGATTACTCCAGATTAAGCGAGAATAGAAAAGAGCATTTTCACAAGTTAGTACTGCAGCGTTAGTACTGCTAGGCATGTTAGTACTATTAGACCATTTGCTCCAAAAATAGCACAAACTAGTGGTGCTATTAGACCAATTTACCCAAGAATAGACAATGTAAGACCAAGAGGCTCATATTCACCTATCAAGAGGTCTTACTACACAAAACCAGCTTTTAGACCCAAAGACTTAAAACAAGATGTTAAAACTTTTGGGGTTCAAAATATGACTACTGTTGGGACAAGAGCAGTAGTTAATACTAGTAAGGGTAAGATGGATACTGACCTAAAAATGTCCAATGTGAGTTTGAGGCCTAATGAAATTAACTTGGATCATTGTGTGCCAGAGACAGTGGATCATTCATGCTCAAGAAGGTTGAGTATGTTGACCCAAAAGGGATTTCCAAGTCTGTAATGGCTTGGGTCCCTAAGAGATACTAATTCTCTTACCTTTTGTGCAGGGCAATCCAAAGATCTTGTTACAGGATCATGCAGTGGTGGATAGTGGTTACTCTAGCCATATGACTGGCAACAAAATTTATCTTTTCGACTATGAAGATTACAATGGAGGCTGTGTGGCTTTTGGAAGTGATCCCAAAGGAGGTAAAATAACGGGTAAAGGTAAAATCAGAACTGCAATTTATACTTTGATGATGTTTATTTTGTAGATGAACTTAAGTTTAACCTTTACCTCTGTCTCATCAAATGTGTAAATAATAACAAGAAAAATAGTGTCCTTTTCACTGAGACTGAATGCCTTATCCTGTCTCCTAGCTTTAAGTTTCTTGATGAAAGTTAAGTTGTACTTAGAGCTCCTAGAAAGGATAATGTGTACAGCTTGGACTTAAAGAACATTGTTCCCTCTGGAGGTATAACTTGTTTATATGCAAATGCAACAGCAGATGGATCTAATTATAGGCACAGGAGATTAGGTCAAAGTGAATTTCAAAAATATAAATAAACTTGTTAAAGGTCACCTAGTTAGAGGTTTACCTTCAAAAGTTTTTGTGAATGACCACACTTGTGTTGCCTGCAAGAAGGGTAAGCAACATAAGGCCTCCTATAAGGCCAAGTTAGAAAGAATCATCAGAAAGCCCCTAGAATTACTTCATATGGACTTATTTGGACCTGTCTCTGTAGAAAGGTTAGATAAAGAAAGTGTACTATTGTGTAACGATGATTTCAGCAGATTTAGTTGGGTATTTTTCTTAGCTACCAAGGATGAAACATCTGAAATCCTTTGTAAATTTATCATAGGCTTAGAAAACCAATGAATCATAATGTTAAAATCATTAATATGTGATAATGGGACATAGTTTTAAGAACCATGCTATGAATGATTCAGTGCTAAGAAAGAATAAAAAGAGAGTTTAGTGTGGCTAGAACTCTACAGCAGAATGGTGTTGCAGAAAGGAAAAACAGGACCCTAATTGAGGCAGCTAGAACTATGTTAGCAGACTCACTTTTACCTATCCCATTTTGGGCAGAGGCAGTAAATACTTTCATGATGAACTTGAGAAGATGATTGCTCAAGAAGTGGTTGCTAAAGCTCTGGATGATGCCACAAGACAAGCTTTAGAAGAAGAAAAGAGGAATATTGCATCTCAAAAGAGGGCAGCTCAAACTACCAGTATTAACAATCTTAGTACTGGTAGGTCATCTGTTAGTACTGCTACCACGCCATATGTTAGTACTGCTAGTACTCCCACAGGTGCAAATGCTGGTGAATTATCATTTGTCTATCTTGGAGGAAAAATACCTATTGATGCATCTACTCTCCCTAATGCTAATTTACCCATTGATTCAAATATGCCTAATTTGGAAGATGATTCTGATGCATTTTCGAGTGATGGCATATTCAATGGAGCCTATGATGATGAGAATGTGGGTGTAGTGGATGATTTCAACAATATGGATAACACCATTAATTTCAGTCCTATCCCTACACTCAGAATTCATAAGAATCATCCAAAAGATCAAATTCTAGAAGATCCTAAGTCAGCAGTTCAAACAAGAGGAAAGATTCAAAAGGCTTCTTCAGCACAACAAGCATTGGTAAGCTACATCTCCAAACAGAATAGAACTAATCACAAAGATCATCAGAACTGTTTGTTAGCATGCTTTCTCTCCTAAGAAGAACCCAAGAATATATCACAAGCCTTACAAGATGAAAGCTGGGTTGAAGCATTGCAAGAGGAATTGTTGCAGTTCAAATTACAGAAGGTTTGGATACTTGTTGATTTGCTATCTGGGAAAAAGGCAATTGGCACAAAGTGGGTCTTTAAGAATAAAAGGGATGAGAGAACTATTGTTGTGAAAAACAAAGCCAGGCTTGTAGCACAAGGGTTTAGACAGGAGGAAGGAATAGATTATGATAAGGTTTTTGCACCAGTTGCCAGGATAGAGGCAATCAGGTTATTTTTAGCCTTTGCATCATACATGAGATTTACTGTCTACCAAATGGATGTTAAAAGTGCATTTCTCTATGGCACTATTGAAGAGGAGGTGTATGTCCATCAACCTCCAGGCTTTGTTGATCCTGCTCATCCAAACAAAGTCTATAAGGTGATTAAAGCTCTTTATGGTCTTCATCAAGCCCCTAGAGCTTGGTATGAGACACTTTCTTCTTTTTTGATGGAAAATGGTTTCAGAAGAGGTACCATAGACAAAACATTGTTTATAAAGAAGAAAAAGAGCAACATTATGTTAGTCTAAGTGTATGTGGATGACATTATTTTTGGTTCTACAAAGAAGTCTATGTGTACAGAGTTTGAAGACTGTATGCACAAAAGATTCCAAATGAGCTCCATGGGTGAACTCACTTTCTTTTTGGGACTTCAAGTGAAGCAACAACCTGATGGAATCTTTATTAGTCAGGATAAGTATGTAGCTGACATCCTTAAGAAGTTTGATTTTTGGTCCATCAGAACAGCTTCTACTCCTATTGAGTCTAATAAGCCACTGGTCAAGGATGAAGATGGTGAAGATGTAGATGTACATGTCTACAGATCTATGATTGGTTCCCTGATGTATTTGACTGCATCAAGGCCAGACATCATGTTTGCTGTTTGTGCCTGTGCTAGATTTCAAGTCACTCCAAAAGCCTCACACTTAAATGCAGTAAAAAGGATTTTTAGGTACCTCAAACATCAACCCAAATTAGGTTTATGGTATCCTAGGGATTCACCTTTTGAACTAGAAGCTTTCTCAGACAGTGACTATGGAGGAGCCAGCCTTGACAGAAAATCAACAACAGGTGGCTGTCAATTTCTTGGTAGAAGATTGATATCTTGGCAATGCAAGAAGCAGACTATTATGGAAAATTCTACTACTGAGGCAGAATATGTTGCAGCTGCTAACTGTTGTGGGCAAGTACTATGGATACAAAATCAGATGATGGATTATGGTTTTAATTTCATGAACACCAAAATCCATATTGATAATGAGAGCACTATAAGTGTTATTAAGAATCCTGTTGCTCATTCTAGGACCAAGCATATCGAGATTTGATTTCATTTTATCAGAGATTGCTATGAGAAAAGACTGATAGAAGTTATTAAGATTTACACAGACTCTAATGTTGCAGACCTTCTCACTAAAGGATTTGATGTCATAAGATTTAACTTTTTAGTGGTTAGCATTGGGATGTTAAATCTGTAGCTATATTTGAGGGGAGGTTATATGTACACTAGAGGGTAAATACGATGAATACTTGGTTAATACTGCTGAGCTTCGTTAATACTATGAGTTACAACTTTGTACTGCTAGTATAAAAATTAATACTGCTAGATTCAGTTAGTATTGCTTTGTACATATCGATTGGTGTGACTACTAGAAGCTTTCTCTGAAGGGAGGAATATGATGGTAGAGTGTTCCTTCAGTGTTGGTTGTAAACCACACAACAAATGGTCATCAGTTCACCATGTCTAACAGACATCAAGAACTGACTAGTCCAAAGCAAACGGCCTTGGTAAAGACTTCTCAAATCCGTTGATGGTTGATAGTTTACCAAAAACTATATGGTTATCAATGCACCATGTTATTGCAATGAAGCATTGGCTAGTCCAAAGCAAACGGCCTTGGTAAAGACTTCCCAAATCCGTTTATGGCTGGTAGTTTGCCAAAAACTATAAAACAGTCCAATGACCCACCTCTCTCAAGAGGTTACACACTTGGAAGTGGGGAGGACAGTTTGGAACTTAAGGAATTGATGGCAAACTGTACCCAAATTGTCTGCTTTGTGAGGAAAAAGAATAGAGAGATTTGGTGAGTTCAAAAACAGAAAGAGAGTTGTGTGTGAAAAACAGAAATGAGTGTTTGGTGAGAAAAAGAATTGAGAGATATTTTGTGAGTTTAAAAACAGAAAGAGAGTATATGAGAGTCTACATTGGTGCTGAATATCTTTGATGGATCAAGTTTGGAGTTAATACTGCTTGGTACCACACTTAGTACTGTCAGTGTTAAGTTAATACTGCCAGGCAAGTATTACTACTGCTGGATGAAGTTAGTACTGTTAGACTTAAAATTAGTACTGCTAGACCAAACTTAGTACTGCTAAGTGACCGTTAGTACTGTTTGAGTCCTAACAGATTTTCCTCAATCAAAGAGCCGTTGAGATATTTCCGCCACATCTATAGCTTATAGGGTTTGACTAATTGGAGACTTCTTGATTTATCTATAGCTTAAACGATTTCTTCAAGATAAGTACAACTCTTTTACAGTCGGTGAACACATACTCTTTTAAACCTCACTCATAATTCAATTCACTCTACCAGAACCTTACACTTTATCACACGAACTAATCCCACCTCATTCATCATCTTTTCATTCATCAAATGGCACAGTTGGAATTTTGCGACAAGCATAATATGGTCGCATATTTGGTTAAATCTGAAAGTAGTGAGGGTTTTGATGAAATCATAGATTTTCTTACTTCAAGCCATATCTACTATGCTCTTACTGAAAATCCCATCATTTTTGTGTCCCTTATTGAACAATTTTGGGAAATTGTTGTTTTGAGCACTACTTGGGGTGAAAATGAAGCCATAATTGTTAGGGAAATTTTTTGATACTGATTGATAATGAGTTTGTCCAAGATGCATGGGCCAATACGAGACATTGTCTGTTTGGTGATCTACATTTTTGTGATGTGATATTAAGAATTGTGAACTAAGTCAGGGGGGATCACCTACGGGTATCCATGGCCTGTTTAGTGGAAGGTACTGTGGCCTAGTGATATGTGTGAAAACACATATTTGTTTTATATCAAAAATGCCCCTAAAAATATAAAATTGTGCATAAAATGCTTGTATATTGCTTGTTTTTTCTTTGTGATTGTGTAGGTACAGATAGTGCAAATATCACAAGAAAACGGCCAAAACCGGACAAACACGGACACGAGAACGAAAAAGAGTGCACAAGAGCCGGGGATTTGATTGCTAAAGTTTCTAGCAAATGGTCAACTCAAAGTCAAACTTGGTCAACTCGTCAACCACAAGAGGACAAAACCCTAAAAATTACCAAAACAACCCCTTGAAGTTAAACCAAATTGAAATAATAACCCTTAAACCCTAACACCGTTATCTTTTTATTAATAAAAGATAACGGTCGTTGTCTACATATAAACCAAAACCCATTTCATATAAACTGAGCCCAACTATATGACCATGGCCCAATCCAAGTCAAAAGCCCAAACTTCCGAGTCAAACACCCCTAACTAACAGTTAAAAAGGGAGCGTAATCCCTTTTATTGTTCATCGTCGTTCTCGACAAGTTACCCATCAAAAACAAAGGGGTAATTAAAATTGACAACAGGGATAGAAGATTCAATTACTATGTGCCATCTCAGCTAAGGAAAACGTCATTCAAAGCCTCCTATTGGTTGAATCCCTCAAGGAATGCTACGCGTATATCCAAAGAAACACACCAATGACAAGATTTTGCACTAAATTTAGTACAAAAGAAGCACAAGTACTCTAACACACGGAATGCCACGTTGGCAATCCGTGTGCTCACTTATCAATCCAACGAATGAGAATTAGGATCCAATGATTACATAGATTCAAGGGTCAAGATCAAAGTTTAGAGGAGTGGACTAAGAAGACCTAGAAGCTTCATTTCAAGGCTATAAAAAAGAGACCTCACTCCACTACACAACTATCTTCTATTTTTTCTTTGCATTTTGTTTTAGTTTTTAATTAGCTTATGTAACCTTTCATTTAAACATAATTTCTTATTTTCAATTTCAAGTTTTGTAATCTGTTTTAAATCAATGAAATATTAGTTTACCTTATTAAATATGTTTTTACTTGTTTTACTCTTAAATTTCTAAAAGTTCTTATCCACTTTTCTATAAGCTCTCATACTGTTACATAAGCTCTAATAAGCTCATCTCAGCTCTCTAAGTCTCTAAGCTTAGATTGAGCTCAAGTTAATCATTAATCTACTTAAACAATCAAAATCAGCTTAATACCTACGCTTAATAAGGATTTTGGTTGCTTGGATGATAAGCCTAACCCCAGGAAGAGTTTTTTTAAATCTTATTGGACTATACTAGCTTATCCTTGTGATACGCTAGAGCTTGTTGACAGTTCTTTGAGAAAATTAAGCCTTTGTTTAGCTAAGGCATTTGTAAGTTCTCATTTATCTTTACAGTCCTTAATTTCATAGTTTAAATCTGCTTAATTCCCCTGCAATATTTGACTTGCTTTATTTGGCTTATAATTGCTTTATTATGTCTAATAGTTAAGTTTGATTATCTGTTTTTAGCTTCAATAGTCTAGATCATAGTTTTCATAATTTTGCTTCTTAAATCATTAAAAATCTAAAAAAAATAGCATTAGCTTATTAAATGTTAGTTCTGCTTAGTCGGTTGCTAAAATCTGCTCATTAGATTGTTAATAAGCTCATCAACATCTGGTATTTGATACTTGTTCACTAAAACTCTTTTTGATAAGCTTAAAAGGAATTCATGAATTTTAAAAGGGTGTTTGGCATAGCAGTACTAACTACAAGTTAATACTGCTAGTGGCCATTTGGTCTTTAATATCAGTTTTAAATCTCTGAATTAAGGTTGTTTGAGTAAGTTTTTATAGAGCTAGTCTTGTTCTCAAATGTTAGTTTGATAAAAGTCACAATCTGTCATTGTTATCATTTGTATTTTAAGCTTTTATCATTTCTAATCATTGTCACAGCCTTATTAGCTTTAGTTTTGAGTTTTATAAGTGTTAAATTTAGTTCTTAAGATCTGCATTTATAGGTTTTAAGTTTTTGTTCATTTACATGTCAATAGCATCAGCATCATAAGCTTACAAACAGCCATTTTCAACACAAATTTTCAGAGGGTAAAAGTTATTCTTAGGTTTTGAAATTTAGCATACAAGTAGATCTAGGGTAGTGGTTAATCTATTTCAAATTAGTTTTCAAAAATAAGTTCATTAGCATATCTGTTTTTAGCCTTAAAATAAGCTTTTTGTCTTTTCAATTTCAGAAACCAAACTCAGATAAAGCTAAGTATTCTGTCTGTTTTCACAAGCCTGTTTCAATAAGCTCTTGTTTTCCAAACTTTTGTTCAAAAGCATTTTCTTATAGCTAGTAGGCCTTAGTTTAAGTTCCTTTAAGTTGTTTTCTCTTAAGTGTCTTTTAGCTAGCTTAAAATTAAGCTCAAAGTGTCCCTTAGGGTCTGTTTGGTTAGCAGAATTAGTTTAAGAGCTTATTTTGATTTCCAGCTTATGGTTTGTCTTTTTGAGCTTATTCCTGTCCATGTTAGCTTATTAGGTTAGGCTTAAGTTTCTAGTAGTTCATTTGACTTTGTTGGTAGCTTATTTCATTTTATAGCTTGTAGTGTTTTTACAAAAAGTTCAAAAAGTAAAAAAATAGTAGTTAAGCATTTTCTGTCTTTTAAGCCAACTTTTCAGCTTATTTAGTGAATTTCAATAATAGTTGCTTTTATTAAATTTGTTTCTTTTTAGTTTTTCTACAACTTTGTTTTTAAACTTTTTCAAAATAAAAAAAAGGCAAGAGGCAGGATTCGAACCTGTGTCCTCTTGCCTCACACACACACGTCCCACTCCACACACATAGTAACCATCATGCTACATTAGCTCATCCGTTAGGATCTTTTCTTATTTAATTTTAAACACATTGTGAGCTCTTTTAGTTATAAGTTGTTTATAGCTTATTCACACTTATTCGATAAACAATGTTTCCAAGCTTATTTTCCAGGCGAGAGCGCTTATTGATCAAACTATTATTTCCCGTAATTACTTTGTTCAAAATTTTTTTATAAACTAAGTTTTAAGTTATGTTTTAAACATTTATTTTTATTAAAAACTTTAAAAATTCATAAAAAATAGAAAAATATTCAAAAAAATATAATTCTTTTTTTTAGAAAATTTTCTTTTATCATATAGTTTCTAGGAAAATTAGTTTTGCTTCCGTAGGGTTTAAATTGCAAAATTTCACTTTTTAAAGAACGAGAATCGTTCCCGTTCATGTTTTTTTGTGATTTTAAGCACAATTCAACTCCGTTTTTGTTCTAGTTTTCTTTAATCTTTCTTTTTAGTCAATTAGGATTAGATAAACGTAAAAAATTAGTTTAGCTTAATTTTTGATAAATTAGGGTTTTTGGTCCCATTTATGATTCCCGATTTGCGTTTTCAGTTAAAATTTACTTTCCCATATTGATTTCTTGTAGTTAGGTTTAATTTTCCCTTAATTTGCTCATTTTTAGGATTTTAGAAAACAAATCATCTTCGAACCAATTCAAGTCATTGTCCAAATAACAAACGCGGTCTCAATTTCATAAATCGTTAGGGAAAAACGACCCGGTAATCACTTATCGGTAAATATACGTATTATTATATATAATAGTGAGAATTTTTCTTTCTTCCTTTGTCCTCAAAGGTAGTTTGGTAATTTCATATCATCATATTTTTATACGTATATAAAACTACAATCAATTTTTGGCGCCGCTGCCGGGTAATTTGTGATTAAGATTCCTTCGTTTGCATTTGTCGATCGTGATTTGGAGAACCTTTCATCTTCGAAAGTTACGCTTTTGAGAAAATCAAAAATACAAAAAAAATTAAAAATATTAAAAGTAAAAAAAAATTTTCTTTTCTTTTTAGTATAAATAGAAGTTTAAAAACAAAAATACAAAAATATTTGTTCTTCTGGATTTTTTGATTTTTCTCGTTAATTTGTGAATATAAAACTTTACAAAGTTAGTAAAAGAACACCAACAAATAATACCTTCAACTGAGGTATTATCCATTAATAAGTTCCCGAACCAAAGATTAAAATTTTTTAACTTTTGTTGGTCCACTTACGAAAAAGCCTCCTCTTTGTAAAATTTATTTTACTTAAGAGAGTTACCCTAAGTTTGTTGATTATTCGGTAAATAAAAATATTTCCTTTTCTTATTTCTTTTCTCATTTTATTTTGTTTAGTGCATGCGCACTAGAAATTCCTATTTTCCAAATAATTCAAACGGCGGTCATTCATTCCGAGACTCAAAATTAAGGACTGTTACCTAACATAATCGAAAACGAGACTTCGTACTATCGTTGCAACAATGGCGAACGTACTATGAAGAGCCTCTCCGTGCAACCACAGAAGGAGCAACGGAAGAAGCGTTTGTTTTTAGCGCGTGTGAGAGAGATAAAATGCGATCAACGAGAGAGAGTGACGTGATCAAGACGAATTTGCGAGAGCGACGAGTGTGTTTCCATCCATATATTTTTTTCGGGATCATGAGAGGTGAAAAATCCTCCGATGCGCAAATAATAGTTTTAAAAAAAGGATTCAACTCTGACTTTACGATATAGGAATGTGGCCAACGATTGATTAAGCTTTATGAGTTTCCATATTCCGCATCGAGGGAGCCCCCCGCTAAAAACTTGTACGGAGTAAGAACCTCCTAATTCAATCTTGACTTGGGAGGATCTCGTTACCAAATTCGTGAATCAATTTTCCCTCCCTCGAAAACGACTCACTTAAAGAATAAATAAAATTTCTCTTTTACCACAAAAATTTGGAGGAGACTTTTAAGTCGAAGCTTGGGAACGTGAGATATTTAAGGAGTTGCTTAAGCTTGTTCCCATCACAACAGGATTTAACGGAGTTAACCCTCAAGCAAGTTGGATACCTTATATAGTGGTTTAAAGCGACAAAACGATCAAGACTCCTAATTCCGCGAGCAGGTGGAAATCTTTTTAGTAAGACGACTAGAGAGGCTTTGAACATAATTGAGAACAAATCAAAACTGAAACTGCTTTTTTTTATTTATTTTATTCCCACGAAACAAACCAAATGCTTCTAGGATGAATACGACTTCTAGGGAAAGTGTTAGTAAAACGGATGAGAGAATTGATAAGCTTGCGGATCAACTTTCAACCTTAGTCGAGATTGTTTCTAAAAAGTTGTCACTCCCGCTCCGGTTAAAGCGGTTAAGAAAACTTGCGTTACTTGTGGTGGTGCCCATTCTTGGTATAATTGTCCGAGTACCGATAACAATCAATCTAGTGTTTGTGCGACCACGGGTACTTACAATCAAGTTAACCCTCTGAACCGTGTTAGTAATCAAATGGCACCACCAGGTTTTGCTCCGGTGCAAAACAATGGTCAAAATAGGTTTAATAATCAAAATCAAGGAAATAATTTTAATCGGGGAAATAATTTTCATTGAAATCAAGGTTTTCAAGCTCAAAATAATCATGCTCCGAATTTTTCAAATCAAGGATTTCAAAACCAACCGTTTCAAGTGCCTCATAATCAAGTTCAACAAGAGTTTTCAAATGATTTTTCAAGTTACAAGAGGAATAATGATCAAATGTTGAGAAACATGCAAAATCAAATCAACTCGTTAAAAGGAGACCTTAAAAATGAAATTCAAAACACGATAAAATCTCAACAAGTTGTCATGATGAATCAACAAACTACCTTTCAAAATAATTTTCAAAACATGATTTGTGGATTGTTTCAAAACCAAGCCTCAACTTCGGGTACTCTTCCGAGTAATAACATTCCAAACCCGAAGGGTGAGATGAAAGCGATCACTACTCGAAGTGGTGTTGCTTACGAGGGACCCTCGATTCCTACTAATCTTTCTCCTAAAAAGGGAGTGGAACGAGAAACCAACGAGACAACGGATAAAGAGCAATCAAATTTCCAAGGAAGTACCGCTCAAATCCCACCTCCGGTTAATCCCATTCCGATTCCGGAACCCGATGTTCTGAAGAGTTTACCTAAGCCGAATATTCCTTATCCTTCACGTCGTAATGATCAGAAGTCCCATGACAAAGCTTCGAATCAAATGGAGAAGATCTTCCAAATCTTTCAAGATTTGCGCTTCGATATTAGTTTCGCGGATGCTTTACTTTTGATGCCAAGATTTGATCCTACGATTAAGAGTTTGCTCATGAATAAGGAAAAGTTGCTTGAGTTAGCTAAGATACCATTGAACGAGAATTGCTCGACGATGCTCCTCAAAAAGCTTCCCGAAAAGCTAGGAGATCCCAGCAAGTTTCTTATTCCATGTAATTTCCAAGGAATAGATGTATGTCACGCCTTGGCCGATCTTGGAGCGAGCATAAATCTTATGCCTCTTTCCTTTTGGAAAAATCTTTCCCTACCTGAACTTACACCAACTCGGATGACTTTAGAATTAGCGGATCGATCCATAACCCATCCTAAAGGACTCGCCGAAGACGTATTTCTCAAAGTCGAGAAATTTCACTTTCCTACCAACTTTGTTGTTGTTGATTTCGAAGCCGATCCTCGAGTTCCTCTCATTCTTGGGAGATCCTTTTTGAGGACCGGTCGTGCTTTAATTGATGTTTAAGGAGAAGAAATAACCCTTCGAGTTGACAATGAAGCCATCACTTTTAATCTTAATCAGACTACGCGATACTCCTCTACATATGATGATACGTCGATAAACCGAATTGACATCATTGATGTGGCTTGTGAGGAACTTTCTCAACAAGTACTTGGATTTTCGAATAATTCTTCGGGTGGCATTCCCACTTCATTTTCGGACCAAATTCTTTCTTCTACTACCCCTTCGTTCACTCCTTTTGAAGGAGAGAAAATTATCCAGAAGAAATGGAGAACTTTTTCTACAAACTACCGGATGAGTCTTAACTGATTTAGATGATGATTTTCATATGACACGGAGGGAGATGTTCTTTACCTTGAGCAATTGTTAAATGAAACCCATCTCCTCCAACTCATCTCAAAATAAAATTAAGAAACTTAAGGAAGTTACCAAGGCAAAACCTTCGATTGAAGAACCTCCATAATTAGAGTTAAAAGATTTACCGTCTCACTTGGAGTATGCTTACTTAGAAGAAAACGACAAGTTACCAGTAATTATTGCAAAAGGTTTAAAAGATGATCAAAAAGAAGCTCTTTTAAAGGTGCTCAAATCTCATAAAAGGGCCATTGCTTGGAAAATCACCAACATCAAGGGTATCGACCCTCGTTTTTGTACACACAAAATCTTGATGGAGGAAGATTACAAACCCACGGTTCAAAGTAAAAGACGGGTTAACCCAAAAATATACGAGGTAATCAAAAAGGAGGTCCTAAAACTTCTTGATGCCGGTATGATTTACTCAATCTCCGACAGCCCATGGGTTAGTCCAGTGCATTGTGTTCCAAAAAAAGGAGGAATAACCGTTGTTGCTAATGAAGATTATGAATTAATTCCGACACGTTTAGTTACTGGGTGGAGAGTTTGTATCGACTATAGAAATTAAATGAATCGACTGACTCGAAAAGATCATTTTCCATTGCCATTTATGGATCAACTGTTAGAAAGATTAGCAGGAAATGAGTTTTATTGTTTTCTAGATGGATTTTCAGGGTATTTCCAAATACCAATAGATCCCCAAGACCAGGAGAAAACTACTTTCACATGCCCGTATGGAACTTTCGCGTACCGTCGCATGTCATTTGGCTTGTGTAATGCTCCTGGTACTTTCCAACGGTGTATGATGGCCAAATTCTCATTTATAGATCGTAAAGACTATGGAAGTGTTATATATGGCTGACACTTTCTAGTTTTGGGGATAGTTTTGATTCGTGTTGCCTTTTTCCAAATTGAAAAATGCTAAAATGGTGTGAAGACATGAATTTAGTTCTTAATTGGGAGAAGTGCCACTTTATGTGTAGAGAAGGAATTGTGTTAGGGCATAAAATTTCAAAATCGGGAATTAAGGTTGATCGTGCTAAAGTCGATGTCATCGCTAAGCTACCTCACCCGACTACCGTAAAAGGTGTTAGGAGTTTCTTAAGTCATGCAGGTTTTTACCGACGATTTATCCAAGACTTTTCTAAGATAGCTAGACCAATGACTCACCTTCTTGAGAAAGAAACACCGTTTGTGTTTTCTAATGATTGTATTCATGCTTTTGAGACTCTTAAAAAGAAGCTTACCGAAGCTCCAATCTTAGTTGTCCTGGATTGGAACCTACCTTTCGAACTTATGTGTGATGCAAGTGATTTCACGATTGGTGCGGTTTTTTTAGACAACGAAATGAAGCCACTTTCAGCCTATTACATTATGCTAGCAAGACAAAAGACAGAAGCTCAAATTCATTACACAGACGACGGATGAAAGAAATGCATGCCGTTCATTATGCTTTTGAAAAGTTTTGGCCATATCTTGTCTTATCTAAAAGCATAGTGTATACGGATCACTCGGCTTTAAAATACCTTATGAATAAACAAGATGCCAAGCCGAGGTTGCTCCGGTGGTGGTTAGTGTGTTCAATGTGTGGTGGTAGGGGGTTGGTTATACTTCTGCTTACAAAAATTGATATCACCATCCGTGAAAAAAAAGGAAGTGATAAACCTCGCCGGCATGATCATATTTTTTTTTTATCTAGACTTGATAGTCCTCATAAGAGTGTGTTAGAAAAACAAAGACATTAAATGAACATTTTCCTTTTAGAGACTCTTGGGTTATTTCTAGTAAGAAAACCTCCATGGTTGTGGACTATGTCGGTAATTACCAAGCGGGGAATTTTTTTAATCATTAAAGGAATGACAACTCCAACAAATGGTGAGAGAAGTTGTTCAGAGGACCGTTAAACTGTTAGTTTCTGGACATCCCTACTTTTTTCGTACTTGTGCGAATCAAATCATTCCAAGGTGTGTGCATGGGCAAGAAGCTTTTGAAATCCTCAAAGCTTGTCATGAAGGACCCACCGGGGGCCATCATAGTGCCAATCTCACCGTTCGAAAAGTATTTGATGCCGGTTTCTTTTGGCCGACCATATATCGAGATGCCCATACAATGATCAAATCTTGTGATACATGTCAGAGACAAGGCAAAATTTCACAACGAGATGAAATGCCTCAAAACGCTATCCAGGTTTGTGAAATCTTCGATGTATGGGGTATTGATTTTATGGGACCATTTTTGTCTTCACATGGGAATAAATACATCCTCATAGCCGTCGACTATCTTTCAAAATGAGTTGAAGCAAAGGCGCTCCCCATAAATGATACTAAAGTTGTAGTTAAGTTTTTGAAATCCCTTTTCGCCCGATTCGGAATGCCTAGAGCTATTATAAGCGATCGTGGGACCCATTTTTGTAATGATCAGTTTGCTAAAGTAATGTCTAAGTATAGGGTCACTCATCGTTTAGCTACCGCTTAACACCCTCAAACAAGTGGTTAAGTGGAGGTGTCCAATCACGGTTTAAAACGTATTCTAGAAAGGATGGTTGTAAAATGCATTTTATTTTGACAAGCACTCAACTAGACATTTTATTTTACACAAAAAGTACTTACATTTTTACATGTACAAGTAACTTTCTTTTTTAAACAACATATATATAAACACATATTTGATTAAATTTTTATGATAGATCACATGAATCTTGAATCAATCATATCAACATGCAAGATTAGAGATAATGAGAGCAAGTGAAGGGAAATATTCAAATGTTATTATGGAGGGAAAATTAAGAGTTGGTTACAAGAGCATCCCCCTCTAATGAAGATTAGAGGGCTATTTATAGGCAATGGGAGGGAGGCTTCCCTTCCTTATTTTCCTAACTTGTCAATACTAGTCCCTAGACTTTGGTTATTATGCTATTTCTTACTTAAAGCATAATAAACCTTATTACAAGCTATATTAAACTAAACAAAATAAAGTCTAATAACAAAATATAATAAAACCACATAATCGACACTTTTCCATAAACCTAACAATCTCCCCCTAAGGGTCGATTATTCTGGGCGTTCCCTCCTTGGTCCAAGTGGTCTTCCATTCACGTACATCTCCCATCTTCTCATTTGATCTCGATAATTCAATCGAACTTCAATCTCTTCTTCAAACAACTTAAGAAACTCAACTTCATCATTTGTGAGTTCTTTTTGCACATAGCCATACTTGACATCATTATAATAACTCTTTAGTCCTTCAAGCGTTCTTCTCAGTGTTGCATCACAAAACTTATGTATCTCTGAATGTCTCATCACCCTTTTCTCTTTCTTGCTATTAGTGTAAATGATTCCATGTACGGGCTCATAGACAATAGAAAACACATCATATTCTTCAATTCCTGGGAATGTAATTGTTGGTGCAGTGAGATTAATCTTCTGTTGATAGCTTTCGATTCCAAGTTGAAAATCGTGCACTCTTTCCCATATCACTGAACTCCTGATGAACACTGATAGAGACCATAGCAATCCTGTATTAGCATAATCAGGTACCTTGTTATTCACGATCAGCAGATACATGTCTTCAATGTCATTCTTATTGAGGTTCTTGTAATCTGGCTCGGTTATTGACACTATGCAATCATTAGCTCTTCTTGCCACAATCTCTGTGATAAACTTATGTTCATGACCCAATTCCCAGTATGTCTTGATGACTTGAACGATCTTAGAGTTTGAATAGATCTCTTCCTTCGGTCTTCCAGGTTCTTTCTGTCTCCTTATGTAGAAGATCTTCGCATGAGGATTCTTCCAGTTTTCAACACCATATCTTGCATAAGGATTAAACTTCTTTATACACTTATTAACCCATCTGGAAGTCCGTTCTTCAATATCATCATCATTGAAGACAATTGCTGGAAATTTATGAAGTGACAAAATGATCTTCTCAGGACCTGAATTTCCTTTCTTCAAGTACAAAAGGTCTTGATTGATCAGAGATAGTGCTGGAGCTTCAGGATCTCTTTGATAGCTTTGAACTAATGGTGTGATCTTTCGTGGATGTGGAGAGACAAGAATTTCCTTTTTGCTTTCCCAAACAATGTCACTTTGCAAGAAATTCATCATCTGATCAATGTGATACTGATGTTCATCTCTTGAAGTACATCTTTGTCTTAGCACCTCATCCGCTATCTTCTTCAACTTAGCTTCATCAATTGTCAACGATATCTCTTCCATGATGTCTTGTGTTACTTGCTTAGTTGGAATCTCATCATCATCAAAAACATAAGAATCAGTCCAAAAATCAAATTCATCATCATGTTCTTAATTACCTGAAGTAGAAAGACCTGGTTCTTCTACATTAACTTGTCCAAATAATGACTCTCCAGATACATATGCTTCATACTCTGATGTCTTCTGCCTTTTTGCACTATTCTCCCCCTTAGGATGAGCATCATCATGAGGATCATCCTGATCTCTTATGCGAACTACAGAATATCTATAAGCAGTTTGTGGTACCTGAGTCTTCTCAAACTTCATCTGGAGAGACAACCAGATTGCTATGTCTTGTTGTTGTAACAGAGGATCAACCTTCATAGCAAGGTACAATTGATGTTGTTGTTCTGGAACAGAGGATGATTGAACTTGTGTCGGATGAACATGAAGAATATGACCCGATATATAACTGCGTACAAATGCATCAACTAAAGAAGGAATAGCATTGTCAATTACATTTTGAATATGTGATGATATCTGTGCCTGCATACGCCCACGTTCTTGCAAGATAGCTTTAGAGATTATTCTTTCCATCTCTTCTTTAGTCGTTTTCCTTTCCATAATCAACCCTTTCGCAAGATACACAGGAACTTGATCTTGAACTTGCGGAGGAACTTCCTTCTTTACTTGCTCTGTTACTTTCTCTTTCACCAACGAGGGTAGCGTTTCCATCATGACATCATGAAGATTATCAGCAAGTTGATCACTTGATGTCCGTAGCATGAACCTTTTCTTGAGATGTGCAAATAAGTAACCATATCGCCCCTGTAATTCATGAAAGAAACTCTTGTATCTTTTGAATCGATTGGGTTTTGCCTTGATCAATGATAGAAGATGATTAGTTTTTGTTAACTTTGGTGCAGATGAACCTGATGATGGTGTAGGATGAGTAACCATTAATTCCTAGAGTTTCTCGGTATCCGAAGATACGAGAGTAGAGAGATTCCTAGGTGATCTAGTTGGTGAGGGAATTGGTGAAATCCTAGTCTCCTCTACATTCTTCCCTTTCACCCTTCTCCTTAATTCAAACACTTCATCAGTTATTTCATCTTCTTCATCATCAACATTTACAGGTATAACAATATTAGTAACTGATATGTGTGAAAACACATATCCGTTTTATATCAAAAATGACCTATAAAAGGCAAAATTATGCTTAAAATGCTTGTATATTGCTTGTTTTGTCTATGTGATTGTGTAGGTACGGATATAGCAAAAATCATAAGAAAACGGTCAAAACCGGACAAACACCGACACGGGAACGGAAAAGAGTGTACAAGAGCTGGGAGAATGCTATCAAAGGTCAACAAAAGTCAACCATATAAAGTAAAAAATCCCAAATTTCCCAAATCAGTCCCTCAAAGAAAACCAAATTGCAAAAATGGTCCTAAACCCTAACGGTGTTAACTCTTTAATGTATAAAGAGTTAACACCCGTTAACCCTTATAACAACTCCACATAAACCGGCCCAAATCCCCTTTTGTTATTATCCCGAGCCCAAACACACTCTTAGCCCAAACCCTTTATATAAAACTCGGGTCAAAAAGAAAGTCAAACAAGATTAATAAAAGAAAAAGGGGCGCGGGAAATATTGTTACTACTATTCATCTCCTTCCCCGTTTTACCTCGAGTCACAATCAAGGGGTAAATGCAAATTGGTGACGTGGCTATGTAATTCAAGTGATAAAGGACACCTTGGCAGAGTTAAACGTCACATGATGCTCTCATTGGCCAATTCCCAAGAAGAATGACACGTGAGCTTGAGAAGAAACACAAGGGGAATGGATAATTTGCACTATAATGAGTGCAAAAGAAGCACACAAGGCCTGACACCCGGAATGCCACGCTGGCAATCCGTGTGCTCCTCAATCTAATCCAACGGCTTAAGATAAGGATCCAATGATGGGCATTGAATGAAGGGACAAGATCTATTGATGAGGAGCAGGCTAAGAAGACCTAGAAGTCTCATTTGCAGGCTATAAATAGTCCCTCACACTCACACAATAAGGGAGTTAGTTAGTCTTTAGAATTTTCAGCTTATTTTGTAATTTTCTTTCAAAATGTCTTAGATTAATAGTTGCTTATTGTAATTCAAATTTCAGTATTGTACTCAGTTTTTTTCCTTAATAATAATCAAGTTTTCATATTGTACTCTACTTTTCACAAGCTCACTTTTACTTAAATCTTCATCAAATAAGCTGTTATTATTCTTAAGCCT
>BQNB010017142.1:40423-70433 GCA_026074375.1 Tanacetum coccineum | reverse complement strand
CCCCAACTTCGATCGATACAGTGATTTATTCACTCACACACACATGAACACACACGAACACCTATGAACCCTAGTTTCTTAACCCTACTCTCCCATCCAAATTAACCATGGGGTTAATATCCCCCTCACACTCCTTAACTCACCCATCACTTTCAATTAGCCTTAACCTAATCCACCGTGGCTGAAAGAAGCTTTGTTATTGGTTGATGTGACGTGTGTGAATACCCTCACATAACTAACACACTGTCCACATCATGATCCGGGTGCTCACAATCTAATCCTACGGCTTACATATGAGATCAAGGAGAGAGAAGAGATTGGAGGGCCAAGATTGAAGCAAGAAGAAGGATCGAGAAGATGGGATTAGCTCAAGCTTGGGGGTATAAAACCCCTCATTCCAGCACAAAAGAGGGATTAGTTAGTAAGAATTTTTTTAGTTTTAATTTTTTCAGTTTATTTTTGTAATAATTTTAATCCAGTTGTTAGTAGTTCTATTTTATTGTAATTTCAATTTTATTTCGTTTTGAGTTGTAAGAACCCTATTTCAGTTTTAATAAAATAAGTATTTCATCTTAATTTGCATCTTCATTTTAATTCTGTTAAAAAAGTTTGTGTTTGTCATTGCTGTTATCGTGATCAAGACATTGATACTTATTGGAAATGGATGGTTGAGTGTTCAATGGGGTTTTTAGTAGGCTGAGGGTCAGCTTATAGGATTAGATTAGGTGTTTGTTTTTGAGATTGGGCTTATGTGAATAAGCCATAAGCCCCACTTAGCTTATTGTTGTTCATGCTGGTGAATCTAAGGTACTCTTTATTTTTGTTTTACATTTGTTCTGTTTTTGTTTTATCAATAAGCTGTGGGTTATATTAGAGTTAAATAAGCTGTTGGAATTGCTTTTGTTTGATTAAGCATAATATTGAGTAGTGAATTTCTGTCAAACACTTTGAATTTGCTTTGTTGATTAAGAGGTGGAATACTAAGCTTTAGAAGCTTATCAGCTGATAAGCTTAACCAGCTTATTACAAATAAGTTAGATATTAAGGTTCATAAAAGTTGTTCCTAAAAAGCTAGTTAATAAGCTGTTTTTGATTAAAAAAGGATGCTGGTTGTTAATTGCTAGTTGCTTCAGGGGTCAGTCTTGCCTATTTTAATAGTTTCTGTTAGATATTAATTTACATCGTTAGTCCTTAGTTTATTACATCGTTAGTCCTTTGTTAGTTAATAGTTTAGTCTTGTTAAGTCCCTAGGTTAAGGGACTGTTTCTGTCAAGTATTCAATCTTTGTGTTTTTAGTATAAAATCTCAAGTTACCCCGCCTACCCCTAAGCTTTGTTTAATGGCACTTTCGGCCCATGTGTTTATTAAGATTTAGTTTAAGTTTTATAAAAGTAGTTTTTTAATAAATAATAAATTAGGTTTTTACTTTAATTAGCTAAATTAGTTTTTAATAAATAGTTTAAAATTAGGGCTTTTAATAAAATTAATTTTCTGCATTTCCGCTTATAAAAAGTATTTTTACATAATTTTTAGCTTAAGTTTAATATTTTTAAAAAATCATTTTCGAATTTAGTCTTTATTAATTTCGAAATATAAAAAAAAAAAAAAAACATAAAAAAATTAGAAAAAAGTTTCATTAAAATAAAAAAATATTAGTTTAGTTTTAAAATCTCTTAAGTCATTTTTATAGAAAAGTAATTTTTAACTTTATTTTTTTTTTTAAACATTTAATCTTTCAAATCTTTAGTTTTTAATTTTTAAGTCTTTAATTTTAAATTTTAATCTTTAAAGTAGAAAGAGTAGTTTAAAAATGTTTTTCATATACTTTTAAGTAATTTAGAATTAATTTAGTTTAAAAAGTATTTTTCTTATTTTTTATCAATTTAATTTCTATTTTTAGGATTTAATTTAGATTAAATAGTTTTAAATTCATAAAAAAATTCAAAAAGCCTTTAAAAAATATTTTTCTTTTACCTAAAATTTTTCTTTAGCATTAATTTAGGTTTAGAAATCTAGTTTACAGTTTTAAGATTTAAATTGCTTTTGTTTTCTTAAATGTCGCATTTTATTTACTTTCGTAATTAGTTTAATTTGTTAATTAGTAGTTTAATTGTGCCTTTAATTTTAGTAGTATAATAAATCAAAAATATCTCTTTTCCTATTCAAATCAGGATCCAAACTTAAACGAGGTTTCCATTCCACGAGTCGTTGGGGATAACGACCCGGGTGATCATACTTGCCCGGTTTATTATACGTATTCTATATTATATTATATATATTTTTGAGAGTGAATTTTATCAAGGGTAACTTGGTATCTTTCTTAATTACTCTCGGGATTATATTATTTTATATTATATTTTACGTGTATTAAAAACTTACAATCAGTTTTTGGCGCCGCTGCCGGGGACTTGTGCGAGCGATTCCTTCGTTTTGAGTTTGTCGATTTGGTTTGAAGATCCTTTCGTCCTCGAAAGTTAAATTTTTGTCATAAATTCAAAAATTCAAAAAAAAAAAAAAAAAAAAAAAAATATAAAAAGTAAAAAAATATTTTCCTTTTCTTTTTAGTATAAGTAAAAGATAAAAAAAAAAAAAAAAATAGAAAAATCAAAAATATAAAAAAATTGTCTTTAATTTAGAAAATAAAATTCACCAAGTTGGTTAACGAACACCAACAAATAATATCTTCCATTGAGATATTATCATAAATAAGTTCCGGTGAACTTGCAATTGTTCCCAATTCGTAATCAAAGATTTAACACTTGCCTTTTGTGTCTCTACGACGTACGGCTCACCTTGAAAAGCAATTTTCAAGAGCTACCGTGAAGTAGTTGATTATTTGGTTTAAGTCTCTTTCGTGTAACCGTTAAAATTCATTGCTAAAAAAAAAAAAAAAAAAAATTAGTGTAAAATTTTGCTTTTTAATTGTTAGTTTTTCCTTTTTATGCGCACTCGTTCGCAATCTCGTAGACGTCGTCAACAACAAACTCTTTCGGAAAATCCAATTGTTGAACAAAACGTTGTTCCAATGGCCGACAATCGAACGATGGCCCAAATGTTACAAGCACCCATCGAGGGGTATGAAGATGCTATAGTTGTTCCACCAATCAATGCCAACAATTTCGAGCTTAAGCAACCGTTAATCAATCTTGTGCAAAGCAACAAATTTACGGGTAGACAAGATCCCCACAATCACCTTCGATTTTTTAATAAGGTCACTTCAACGTTTAGACATCCAGAAGTTCCGAACACTTCGGTTAAGCTTTTGCTTTTCCCTTTTTCTCTAGACGGTGAAGCCCGAGATTGGTTAGACAAAGAACCACCAAGATCAATTCTCACTTGGGACGACCTTGTTTCAAAATTCATAAACCAATACTTCCCACCTTCAAAAACCACTTACTATCGGAATGAGATCATTACTTTTTATCAAAAACCAAACGAAGCCTTTAATGAAGCATGGGAACGTTTTAAAGGACTCCTTCGTCAATGTCCTCACCATGGCTTTTCGGAACTCCACCAACTTGATACTTTTTACAATTCTTTGAATTCAAACGATCAAGATGCCTTAGATTCTGCAGCAGGTGGCAATTTCTTGGACAAGATGCCTCAAGAAGGTTTAGCGATTATTGAAAGCAAGTCAAAAGTTCGTTACTCCAGAAGTCGTGCTAATGATTCAAGAGTGAGTACGGATGCTCCTCTTTCTAATTCTTCATCTTCTAATAATTCTTTCGATATGCAACAAATAGCCGCTTCTCTCGAGGATAAGATGACTATCAAGATGAACCAAATGATGAGTCAAATGAAAGCTTTAGTTGTTACTCCTGCACCAGTCAAAGCAGTTGAGGAAGTTTGTGTCACTTGTGGATCAAATCACAATTTTAACCATTGTCCGTTAACTCGAGGTGGAAACGATTTTCCCGTTTTTCAAGATAACATCCAACAATTTCAACAAACCGCAGCCATTGGTAATTTTCTCCAAAGAAACCAACCTTCAAATTTGGCAAGTCAAATGAGACCACCGGGTTTCAATCAACCAAATGTCCAAACCAACCAAAACCGTTATCAAGGAACCAATTCTAATTTCAACCAAAACCGTGGAACAAACTTTAATCAAAACCGTCAAAACAACCAAAATCAAGTTTATCAAGCTCCACCATACCAAACACCAACCAACCAACCACCAATCAATCAAGTTTTACCTTACCAACCTCCAACAAATAACGTTTTGAAAACAGATTTTGAAAGTTACGTCAAAGCAAATGATGCGATATTGAAGAATGTGCAAAATCAAAATCAAGGTTTGCAAAATCAAATGGCTAATGTTACAAGTTTGTTGACAAGTCTTTGTGAGAATTTCAAAAATCCAGCCTCTACTTCAAATTCAGGAACTCTTCCAAGTCAAACCGTAACTAATCCTCGTCAGCAAATTAATGCAATCACTACAAGGAGCGGTAAGACTTTGGAAGAACCTTCGATTCCTCTTGTTCCTACACCCGATGTTTCAAAACCTCAAAAAGAACCGGAACAAAACCCCAACCTGGAGACTTCAACGGAAAAAGTGCAAAATCCAAATTTGGAAAATACCGCACATGTCCCATATCCGAGGGAAGAAGATTCAATTTTCATGGAAATTCCAAAAGCAAAGAAAACAGTTAATGTTGAAGTTCAAGATCTTAATTCTCCAAGACCTAATTCGTATCCATCTAAACTTCCATACCCCGAGAAAATTAGAGAGAACGATAAACCAAGTGCTCAACATAGCCGGTTTTTGAAGATGTTCAAACAACTCCGTTTAGAGATTGGATTGAAAGATACTCTTGTCGAAATGCCGAAGTAGGAACAAAGAGAAACTCAAGGAGATCGCCATTACGACCGTAAATGCTAAATGTTCTGCTATTATCATGAACAAAGTTCCCGAGAAACTCGAAGATCCGGGAAAATTTCTTATCCCATGTGCTTTACAAGAGCTCAATAGAACTAGTGCTTTAGCTGATTCTGGAGCTAGCATTAACCTTTTACCTCATTCTATCTACAAGAAACTTGGGCTTGAAGCTTTGACTCCTACTCGAATGACACTCGAGCTTGCCAATCGTTCCATTACTCACCCGATGGGCATAGCCGAGGATGTTGTAGTTAGAGTCGATGGTTTCACTTTTCTTGCGGATTTTGTGGTGGTTAATTTTGAACCCGACCCGAGAGTGCCTATTATTCTAGGAAGACCTTTCCTTCGAACCGCAAAAGCTCTAATTGATCTGTATGAAGAGAAATTGACTTTAAGAGTAGGAAAAGATGAACTTGTTTATTATGCCGATAAATCTGAGAAAAACAAAGATAAGAATTGTGTTCACGCCATCTCTATTATCGATTTTTCGAAAGAAGATCCGTTTAGTGGCAGTACCACTAATTCTCTTCATCCTAGTTCTTCTCCGGTGAAGACTAGTGATAATATTGAGAAGTTCACCGATGAACTTGCTCCTTTGGATTCGTTACCATCGGGTAATGATGACTCAACTCTTAAGAAGGAATTTCATGAAGTAAATTTTCAAGTTTACTCAAATCCTCTTTTCGAATTCGATGAAAGTTTCAGATCTAGCAACGTGAATCCGCTCTTTGAAGAAAATAATAAGGATGTCGAGATTAAGTCTTCTTCTTCCTCCACACTTACTTCACCGGAAGCAAGTGAATTAGAAGATTATCTTGAAAAAGATTCGATTCCACCGGGAATTGATCTTACCTTCCCTCCCATCTTTAAAGTTTCAAGTAGCAATCCTACTTCCCCTACTCTCACCGGAGAGAAGGTTTGTGCATGGAAGACACCGATGTTTTTCTCGTTAGTCCGATTTGTGTGGAAAATGATGACTCGAATTGCGATTAGGAAAAAGATAATTTGTATCTTGGCAACTTATTTACATAAGAAACCAAAAATTCTTTCTCGTCCTCAAGAAGTTGAAGAAATCAAGGAAAAAGAAGATGAAATTTCAAGTGATGTTCAAATATTGTCATGCCATTGATCCACTTTCGATAATCCAATTTGATTTAAATGATTATTTTTCCAATCTAAAGGATTTGAAAAAGGGGACTTACCATTTCATTTGACTTACCACAATAGTATTTCTTCCTCATCCTTCTTAGATTTAGACTCGCCTTTCACTGCGGAGTTGTCCGGCTAGTGTTACCTTGATTCTCTCGGATAACGAGGATAATGTATTCAAACCAAGGTATACCTAGCTTTATCATGCCATTCATGATAAAATTTATAACATTAAAGGAGAAGTTAAAGAGAAAATTTCATTGGGACTTGTTTAGCTTTCAAAAACCATCATTTCTTCTACCTCCGGCAGAACACACCCAAATGAATGTTTGAAGAATGTTGTGCTTAATTTCTACCAAAGTAAGAAGACGTTTCCTCTAAATGTTGAAGATGTCAATTCCTTTGCATTTATCATTTGAATATTTTCTTCCATTCTTCACTTACAATAAGGAATTTCCTTTCATTTTTTCCTTTAGAAGTGAGAATTTTGTTTTTGATCCTGGAATCCTCACAATCCAGTGGCAGTTTCAATGAACGTTTCTATTTGCTCTCCCTAAGGACAACTAAATTCAGGGATCGAGTCGAGCTTGCGACTCGGTGATTAAAAACAAGCCGCTTCGTGGGAGTTCACCCCATGCTTATCATTTTCTTTCTATTTAATTTTCTAACCTCTAATGTGTTGTGATTGAGGGGCCCATCCTCTTCATTTCTCGTTGTTTGTTGTCTGTATTGTGATTTGGCTGGATTAACCCAACATTTCAAGAATCCTCTCGTGTTCGATGCCTAAATTCCGAAGCACTCGAGTTTCTCTTCCTTTGTGCGAAATTAGTTTGGGGAGATCAATATCCTTTCATCATTATCGATTAACGAATTATCTTTTGTTACTAATAATCGGCTTAGTTTTTCGTAGGAACCCGACTTCAAACATGAGGACAGTTCATTTTAGTTTGGGAGGAATCTATGGATTTGATGTGCTTGCTTTTTGTGTTTCTACTCGTTCCCGTTTCTCCCACAAAATAGCAAAATTTTAAATTTTTAATTCTAAAAAAATTAAAAAAATAAATAAATAAAAATAAATAAAAATTAAAAGACAAAAATGTAGGTTTTCCGCTGTTAGGAATAAGAAGTAATTTTCGACCCTGATTGAACGTGTTGCAGTTCTAGCTTTTTCCACTTAACTTTTATGATGATTGTGTGTGCTAGTTCTCATTATAAGTCTTAAAATACATGTCTAGACTTGAAATACATAGTAAAAGACAACTTGTGGCTAATCTCAAGTAGATTATAGAATATGCAAGGTGGATTTTATATAGGCTAAGCATTTGCAAAATTTCTTTTGTGAAGAACAAGAAATGATAGTGTTATTTATAAGTCATGATATTAAACGTAGAATAGTTGGATTTCTTTCAAGCTCATATGTATTAATTGTGGCTTTTTCTCCCATTAGCTTGTTTCACTTTTATATGAATGTTTAATAAATAGAGTTGTATGGTTTTTTGGTTAATAATTCAGTTATTGATGTTTTCTTTTGTTCCTTGGTGATTAGGATGTGTAACATCAGGAAATACTTAAATTTGGCTAAAAATACAAAAAATATAATAAATAAGTATCTTCTGCGAGAATACTTCATCGTGTCGGAGGGTGCGCCGATGTTGGAGTTTTCATATATGGTAGAGTCCGGTGTCAATAATAAGTAGAATAAACTCTTGTCGAACTCGCTACGATGTGGCTTCGAGATAAAAGGCACGGTTGTTTCTATATAATTCCAAGTAAAATATGTTTGCTACATGTGTCGGGAGGCGTGGCCGATGTTGTAGCTACTATAGGACTGAGGTTTAATTAAAGTTGCTTATTTTATTTGTCTTCTTTCTGTGCCTAAAGAGGGCCCTAAGGGTATATGGTGCAAATTGAGATTGGGTCATTCTTGTCTTAAAGAGCCTCGGGTAATATGCATGAATGGTGCCTTGGCTTAAGTAGCCTAATAAAAGCCAAAGTTTTGTCGCCTTCTGATGGTGGACTTTTTTTCGATTGGCAATTTGTTCTTTTTTGGGGAAGGAAAAAAGGGCTAGGAGCTAATTATTGCGTTCTTAACATGTGCACTTTACTTTTACTGAATTAATATGTTATCGAAACAAAAGTCTTAAAAGAGCCTTCGGGTATAGGTCTTAAGTAAAATTCCTGAGATAAAAAGTAGGATGCGGGAGGATTAAGTAAGTACACAATTTAGTATTTTCATGAGTAGTTGTTAGTGTCTATGATTGTATAATTAACGGCATGATCTTGTTTTTAAGCTTAGCATGGGAAAAGTGAAAAAAATCGGGGATGATGAAGTTATCTTTTAGACACTTAATTGTGCTTTTTGTTCTATGATCCTATAAAGTTTACCAATGTGGTAATGAAAACATTGATTTGTCAACACAAATAAAATTTTAGTTAGGTAGTTAATAATCAAGAAAAATCATAAAAAGAGAAAAATCTTAGAAAATGGGAAGTCGGGTGTTTTATAACTTGTGATCTCTTATCTCTCTCAAACAAAACTCTTTGCTACTTTTCAAAGGTTTAGTTTGGGGAATTTTCGAGGTATTTGGTTATAAGGCATGTGATATTGCGTGAGGACACACAATCGTTTAGTTTGGGGAATTTTGATAAGTGTAGAATACACATATCTATTTATGCTTAAAAAGGCCCAAATAAACCCAAAACGGATCAAAAATGGCAAAAAATGTGCTTGTATCTGAGTTTTATGTGTGCAGGTATGGATATGTCAAATATCACAAGAAATCAGTCAAAAACGAACACGAGAACGGATGAGTGATCAAGAAGCTAAAGAAATCAAAAGCCGAAGCCAGAGAAATCATGCCTCAGCCTTCTACAGTCAACTGCAGCTAAACCACATTCATCCAAAGCCCAGCTCCATTGTTTTATAAACACAAGGGCTGAATATGCAATTTGCCCAAAGTTAATTATAACCTGAAAAAGGTGCTTGCCAAACACAAGGGCCGAATGTGTAATTTCCTCATAGTTATAAAAAGTCGCGGGTCATGACCGGGTCAAATAAACCCATGGTCCCTTTCAGTCAATTCCATAAGCAACCCCCACGTTTACCCACAATTAACCATGCCTAACCTTCGACTACCGGTTAAACTTATAACCCCTTTTACATTTACTATTCACCTTATTTCCCAAATGTGATCAAGAAATTCACTCTCACACCTGAAACACACCAAGAACACCATGAAACCCTAGTTCGTTACCCCTGCATCCCACACTAATTAAACCCATAGGTTTATAACCCTCTCATCAATCCTTTAACCATCCTGTCCACTTTCAATTACCCAAACCATTCACTGGCATACATATAATGAAGATGATTGGGTGATGTGACGTGTGTGAGTGTTTACACTCACATAACTAACACACATATATCCTTGGCCACGTCAATGATCCGGGTTATACACATCTTTAATCCAACGGCTTACGTTTGAGACAAGGGATAAAGAGAGATGGAGGGCCAGAATCTAAAGAGAATAGAAGGACTAGAAATGAAGAGCTCAAGCTTCGGGTATAAATACCCCCATCATTCCAGCATATGAGTGTAATTTTTTTTGGTTAATTTTTAGTTTATTTTTGTAATAGTTTAATTTTGTCGATTCAGTTTTTAGTAGTTTTTTATGTAATTTCAATTTCCTGTTATTCATTTTTTTTTGAGTTGTATAGAACTTTACTTCAGTTTTATTAAAAGTATTGTTTTCATAGTAATTTGTGTCCTTCATATTAATATATGGTCAAAGTATTTGTGTTTGTGTTTTGCTGTCATTCGTTCAAGGCTTCGATACCTTCCTGGAATTGGATGGCTGCTCTGGTATCAAGAGGGGTTTAGAGCTATTGGTTAGCACATAGGTTAGATTAGGATTGATGTTTTTGACTTTGAGCTTATGTGAATAAGCCATAAGCTCATAATAAGCTGTTTAGCTTTCCTGTTCATGCTGGAAAGCCAAGGTACACCTTATCTTTTAAGCTTCCTTAGTTTCAATTTAGTTTTAATAAATGTGCTTAACTTTTAAGCTTTTGAATCTGCTTAATGTTAGTTGATAAGCAGTTTAAGATAAGCTGCAGCTTTTAGTTTAATAAGTTGAATATTTATCTGTGTGGTTTTGAAGGTAATTGTTTTAATTCACGTTTAGTTTATAAGTTGAATGTTAATAAGCTGTTGAGCTTATCAGCCTTCATAAGCCCATACAGCTTATTTTAAATAAGTTAGTAGTTAAGTTTTTATAAAAGTTGTCTTAAAAAGTTAGTTAATAAGCTGTTTTTTTTATAATATGGATGCTGGTTGTTGGTTGTTAGATGCTTCAGGGGTCATGTCTGTTCATCTCTAAAGTTTCTGTTAGTTAAAACTTTTCAGTTAGTCCTTGCTAGTATCACCGTTAGTCCTTTTAATTTTCATAGTAAGTCCTTCGTTAGTTTTCTAATAGTTTAGTCTAGTTAGTCCCAAGTTAAGGGACTATATCTGCCAATAGATCAAACTTTGTGTTTTTTATAAAACTTTAATTTTCCCCGCCTACCCTTATCTTTCTGTTTTGTCACTTTCGGCCCATGTGTTTGTTTGGTTTTAGTTTAAGTTTTATAAAAATAGTTTTTATAAATAATAAATTAGGTTTTTTAGTTTAATTACTTAAATTAGTTTAAAATAACTCATTAAAAATTAGGGTTTTTGATAAAATTAATTTTCTGCATTATTTCTTTTTATAAAAAGTATTTTTATATAATTTTTAGTTTAAGTTTTATATTTTTAAAATTTTAATTTTCAAACCTTTAGTTTTTAATTTTCAACTTTAACTTTAATTTTATTCTTTTAAATTATAAAAAAAAAAATAGTAATAAAAAAATTTTTTCTTTCTTTTTAAGTAATTAGAATTAATTCAGTTTAAAAAAGTATTTTTTCTTAGTTTTTATCAATGTAATTTCTATTTACTTAGAATTAATTTAGATTAAATAGTATTTAATTCTTAAATAAAATCCGAAAAGCCACCTTTAAAACTATTTTTTCCTTTTCCCTAAAATTTTCTTTTAGCATTATATTCTAGTTTAGGGATCTTGTTTTCATTTTTAGATTTAAATTTGCATTTGTTTTATTATATGTCGCATTTTATTACTCTCGTAAATTTTGTTTAAGTTGTTAATTGTTGTTTAAATGTGCCTTTAATTTTTGTGTATAAATTAAATCAAAAAATATCTCTTTTTCTATTTCAATCAGGGATCAAAATTAAACAGAGGTTTCCATTGCACGAGTCATTGGGAAACGACCCGGGTGATCATTCTTGCCCGGCAATCATACGTATTCTATTTTAAATCTGTGTGAGTGGAATTGTCATGGATACTTGGGGATTTCCTTAACTTTCTCTATAAGTCATATTTTTTTACGTGATAAGACTAACAATCAGTTTTGGCGCGTTGCCGGGGGACTTGTGTAAGCGCATTCTCTTGGTTTCGAGTTTGTGATTTGGTTTGAAGATCCTTTCGTCCTCGAAAGTTTCATAATTCAAAAAATCCAAAAAAAAATAAAAAAATTATAAAAAGTAAAAATATTTTCCTTTTCTTTTTAGTATAAGTAAAAAAAAAAAATAGAAAAATCAAAAATATAAAAAATTGTCTTAATTCAGAAAATAAAAATTCACCAAGTTGGTAACCGAACACCAACAAATAATATCTTCTATTGAGATATTATCATTTCAATTTCGGTGATACTTGCAATTAGTTCCCATTTCGTAATCAAAGTTTTAACTCTTGCCTTTTGTGTCCTCTATCCTAGTACGGCTCACCTGAATGAAATTTCAAGAGTTACGAGTAGTTGTTGATTATTTGGTTTAAGTCTCTTTTCGTGTCAATCCGTTAATTTTAAAAAAAAATAACAAATAAAAAAATTAGAGTGCAAAAGTTTGCTTTTTAATTTTTAGTT
The DNA here is from genome assembly GCA_026074375.1 of Tanacetum coccineum. Lineage (NCBI taxonomy): Eukaryota > Viridiplantae > Streptophyta > Magnoliopsida > Asterales > Asteraceae > Tanacetum > Tanacetum coccineum. The sequence goes on along the minus strand of BQNB010017142.1, from coordinate 58,446 downwards.
TTTCTTTTATATGGCACTAGTTCGCCTATTCGTAGACAGCCCGTCATTCAACAACTCTTTCGGTTAATCCAATGGTTGAACAAAACGTTGTTCCAATGGCCGACATCGATCGATGGCTAAAATGTTTACAAGCACCTATCGAGGTTATTGAAGATGCTATAGTTGTTCCACCGATCAATGCTAATAATTTCGAGCTTAAACAACCTTTAATCAATCTTGTGCAAAGCAACAAATTCACGGGTAGACAAGATCCTCACAATCACCTTCGATTTTTTAACAAAGTCACTTCAACGTTTAGACATCCAGAAGTTCCGAACACTTCGGTTAAGCTTTTGCTTTTCCCTTTTTCTCTAGACGGTGAAGCCCGAGATTTGGTTAGTCAAGGAACTCCTAGATCAATTCCTCACATGGGTCGACCCTTGTTTCAAATTCATAATACCAATACTTTCCCACCTTCAAAAACCATTATTATCGGTATGAGATCATAACCTTTACAAAAACCAAGAAGCCTTTAATGAAAGAATGGAACGTTTTAAATGACTCCTTCCGTCAATGTCATCACCATGGCTTTTCTGACACTTCACAAACTCGATACTTTTTACAACTCCTTGGAATGCAAACGATCAAGATGCCTTTGATTCTGCTGCAGGTGGCATTTTGGACAAGATTGCTCAAAGTGGTTTAGCGATTAATGAAAGCAAGTCAAAAGTTCGTTATTCTAGAAGTAGTGCTATTGATTCAAGAGTGAGTACGGATTGCTCATCTTTTAATTCTTCATCTTCTAATAATCTTTCGATATGCAACAAATAGCCGGCTTACTCTCGTGGATAGATGACTATCATGATGACCAAATGATGGAGTCAAATGGAAAGCGTTAGTGTTACTCTGCACCCGTCAAGCTGTGTGAGGAAGTATGTTTTACTTGTGGATAAAATACAATTTTACACCTTTGTCCGTTAACTCGAGGTGGAAACGATTTTACCGTTTTTCAAGATAACATCCAACAATTTCAAACAAAAACCGCTGCATTGGAAATTTTCTCAAAGAAACCAACCGTCAAATTTGGCAAAGTCAAATGAGACCACGGTTTCAATCAACCGAATGTTCCCAAACCAACCAAAAGTTATCAAAGGAACCAATCCTAATTTAACCAAAACCGTGAGGAAACTTTTAATCAAAAACGTCAAAACAATCAAAATCAAGTTTATCAAGTACACTCATACCAACCACCAATCACATCAAGTTTTACCTGATCAACCTCCAATATAGTGTTTTGAAACAGGATTTGAAAAACTCGTCAAGGCAAACGATGCGGTGTGATGATATGTTCAAAATCAAGGTCAAATTTTGCGAATCAATGGCTAATGTTACGAGTTTGGTGACATGTCTTTGTGATATTTCACAAAATTCAGACTATACTTCAAATTCAGGACTCATTCCAAGTCAAACGTAACTAACCATCGTCAGCAAATTAATGCCAATCACTACAAGGAGCGGTAAATTTTGAAGAACCTTCGATTCCTTGTTCCTTCAACCGAATGTTTATCAAAACCTCAACAAAGAACCTGAACAAAACCGGCGAGAGTCAACGGAAAAGTGCAAAATCCAAATTTGGAAAATACCGACATGTCCCATCTCCCGGGGGAAGAAGATTCCATTTTTCATTGAAATCAAAACCAAAAGCAAAGAAAAACCGGTAATCTTGATCCTATCCTAATTCGTATACATCTAACTTCCATATCCTGAGAGGATGAAGTTAGAGAACACGGATAAAAACGAGTGCTCAATTAGCGGTTTCTTGAAATGTTCAAAACTTCGTTTGAGGATTGGATTGAAAGATGCTCTTGCTCGAAAATTCCAAAGTTTAACAAATGGTTAATGCTCGTGCTAAGAAACATAGAGAAGCTGTGGAGATCGCTATTCACAAAACTGTTGAATGCTGAATGTTCCCGCTATCATCATGAACAAAGTTCCCGGAAAACTCGAAGGATCGGGAAAATTTTCTTTTCATGTGCTTACAAGAACTCAAAAGGCACTAGTGCTTTAGCCGAGTCAGGAGCTAGCATTAATCTTGTACATTATTTCTATCTACACGAAACGTGAGCTTGAAAGTTATCGACTCCTACTCGATTGATCTCGAGCTTGCAAACCTGTTCCATTTCGCACCCGATGGGCATAAGCCGAGGATGTTGTAGCTTAGAGTCGAATGGTTTCACTTTCTAGCGGATTTTGTAGCTCAACCAATAAGAATCCAGGAGTGACGACTTTACTTGCTGAGTTGGAGCATAGTACTAGAATCTTCGATGCCATGTAGGACGAGTGCAGGGAAGTAGATTTTACCCGTTGATTTTAACGCAGGGTGAATTGGGGGAGATGGTGAATAGTGAAAAACGTTTTCCCGCTTTTTATTTCTTTACTCTTTTCGTTTGACCGAGTGAATATAAGTGTTGACTTGGGCTTATTTTCATATGAAAAGCATTTGGGCTTGGGGAAACGATTTATGGGCCAAGTGCGGGTTTATATAAGTGCCAAATAACAATTAGCGACCGTTAGTCCCTTAGACTAACAAAGGACTAACGGTGTAATTGAATTTGGATTTTTGGTGAAATGATTTAACATTAAAGGACATTTTGGTAAATTCAATGATTTGTCTTCACATGAGTTGACCAAAGTTGACTTTTGCTAACAAACAACCGGCTCTTGTGTTCTCTTTCCGTCTTGTGTTCGTTTTTGCCCTGTTTTTGGCTCTTTTCTTGTGATTTCTGTAATATCCGTACGTACATATCACAAAAGACAAAATACACAATATACAAGCATAATATGTTCATTTTTCATCTTTTAAGGGTCATTTTTAGTATAAAACAGATATGTGATTTCTCACATATCAAAATTCCCCAAACTTAATGATTGCTGTGTCCTCACGCAATGTTATATGCTCTTAAACCAAATACTCCAAAACCTCCTCAAACTAATCCTTTAAAAAGTAGCAAAGTCTTTTGTGGGGAGAGTTAAGAAATTACAAGTTTTAAAACACCCCGCTTTCTTATTTTTCAAAGTTTTTCCATTTTTATGATTTTCATATTTTACAAATTACAACTTATGCATGTGTGACATAATGTATTGCTTTCATTATTCATTGATAACTTTGAGGATCACGGAACAAAAAGCATAAAAATGTCCAAAATAGATAAATTTATTGTCCTCGACTTTAACTTCTCTAAGCCAAGCTTAAAAACAAGATCATTGTAAAATACAAGTTATGATGCTAACACTACTTATAAAAATTAATTGTGTATTACTTCTCCTCCCTTATTCCTAATTTTGTATCTCAAGATTTTATTTAAGTCATATACCCGAAGGCTCTTTAAGACTTTATTTCAATACTTATTAATTCCAAAAATAAAGTGTCTAGCCAGTCTTGGTCACTCTGGAGAAATAAGAATAGATCCTGATGTTAATGTCAATAACTGCATCAACCCTGGGATCATTTTGCCTGCTATCATTATAAATGTCTTAGTCGTAACCATCCACTACAGTCTTCGTCATTCCTCAAGCTCAATCTTATGAGGAATGAACAAAAACAAAAGGTTATTATGCATATCAACTGTGGGAGGACTTCACTTACCAGATTGAGAACAAGATACAAGAAAGGAATGCGATGAACTCTCCTCTTTTTGCCAGCTAAATCGTCCAACTTTGTCATGGCTAAAGACCCATCAATTCCACAAAGAAACAAGTTAATTGGCACTAGCCAGAGAATGACCAATGTTCCCGACAATCAATGTCATCTCAAGAATGAAGACACTCAGCTTGTATAGGGGGCTATCTTACCATCAGTTAACAAACAGGACAGTTCGTAACTCTGATCTTACAATGAGTATTATGCTAATTGGCTTCAGGAAAGATTTCCTCCAAAAGACAAAAGCAAGTAAGAAGAAAGCTGATTAAGATGCAACCACTAAGCAGAAGCCTCCCACAGTCCCCAAAGAAAAGAAAGAAAAGAAGTCTAGAAAAGGAAAGCAGAAGGCTAAAGAGTTAGAGACTATCTCTGAGGCGGTTTTGACAGAAGCTGAGCAACTCAAGATAATCACAGAAAAGCCGTAAGAGACTCACAGCTCTCCTGCCAGCGGTCGGGTGCAGATGAAGGAACTGTGTTTCATCAGGGGTCCCGCGGCCCTATTATGACTCAGATGATGATATCTCCTAGAGGTCGAGTAAAGATGATGAAGATGATGATAAAAATGACGATGATGAGAATGCTCAGGATGATGAAGATGATGATAAAAATGACAATGATGAGAATGCTCAGGATGATGAAGATGATGATAAAAATGACGATTTTGGGGAAATTGAAGAATGCTCAAAGATGATAAATATGAAGTCACAGACTGAATCAGAAGATGAATGGTATATTTCCATTCATCCAAAGCTCCCAACACCATATGATAAACACAACACATTAAGAGGATACTTGAAGAAATGGTATCTTCGATCCTATAGTTTCCATACCACCTTCCCTCTGATTCATCCTTCAATGATAACTACAGTGACAATGCAGTGACGGTGTGGATGCTGAAGGAGAAAAGTCGATAAAATGCTACATATGTAGAGGACCAAGGAAATGAGGCGAACAAAGATACCAATGCCAATCTTGAAGGAAGAAATGATGTAATGACAGATGTTATATTGCCCCAGGTTCAAGCAACCCAGCAAATTGAAGACACTCATGTGACCCTAACTCCGGTAAATCCTGATGGTACAACAACAGAGCTCTTCTATATCATCTGGCTTCGTCCCTCTAACATGCAAATCCAAATCAATATAACCGGTGTGATTTTATAATTGGACAACAGCGAAACACTCTCTAATAGATATTCCTGTCACTGCCATTGCGGAGCCATCCTTCTTTGCACCAACCAATCATCCTCCAACACCGAATCCCTCTCTTCATAGTATAATTTACAACAACCACCAATCCTGACACCGGCTACTACTCCAAGTTCCTCACTACAAAATCTTCCTGACTTTGGTTCGTTGTTTGGTTTTGATTACAGACTAAAAGCGTTAGAAGACAACTTCTCGGAACTCAAACAAACAAATCAATATGCTAAAGCACTCTCCTCTATTCCTGGCATCGTTGACCAGTACCTGGCAAATAAAATGCAGGAAGCAGTAGATGTTGCAGTCCAACTGAAGTATGATAGAATTCGAGAAGAGGCTCATACTAAAAATCAACAATTCCTTGATTCAATCGATGAAGGAATGAAGAAAGTAATCAAGGAACAAGTCAAGAAAGAAGTCTCGAAGATCACTCCAAAAATTGAGAAGTTAGTAAACGAACAACTCGAGTCTGAGGTTCTGGTACGATCTTCAAAGGAAGCCAAGACGTAAATATCGAAACAAAAGTCTTAAAGAGCCTTCGGGTATATGACTTAAGTAAAATCCTGAGATACAAAAGTAGGATTTGCGGGAGGAAAAGTAAGTACACAATTAGTATTTATGAGTAGTGTTAGTGTCATGACTTGTAATTAACGATGATCTTGTTTTTAAGCTTAGCATGGGAAAAGTGAAAAATCGGGGAAGATGAAGTTATCTTTTAGACGCTTAATTGTGCTTTTTGTTCTATGATCCTAAAAGTTACCAATGTGGTAATGAAAACATTGCATTATGTCAACACAAATAAATTGTAGTTAGGTAGTTAATAATCAAGAAAAATCATAAAAAGAGAAAAATCTTAGAAAATGGGAAGTCGGGTGTTTTATAACTTGTGATCTCTTAAACAAAACTCTTTGCTACTTTTCAAAGGTTTAGTTTGGGGAATTTTCGAGGTATTTGGTTATAAGGCATGTGATATTGCGTGAGGACACACAATCGTTTAGTTTGGGGAATTTTGATAAGTGTAGAATACACATATCTATTTATGCTTAAAATAACCCAAATAAACCCAAAACGGATCAAAAATGGCAAAAATGTGCTTGTATCTGAGTTTTATGTGTGCAGGTATGGATATGTCAAATATTGCAAGAAATCAGTCAAAAACGGACACGAGAACGGATGAGTGATCAAGAAGCTAAAGAAATCAAAGCCGAAGCCAGAGAGATCATGCCTCAGCCTTCTACAGTCAACTGCAGCTAAACCACAGTCAACCAAAGCCCAGCTCCATTGTTTTAATAACTCAAGGGCTGATTTTGCAATTCATGATAGTTTGTTTATAACTAAGAAAATTGTGCTTGCCAAACACAAGGGCCAGATATGTAATTGCCCCAAAGATACAAAAGGGCGCGGGTCATATACCCGGGTCAAACTACCCACTTTCCATCTCTCAACCAATCATATCATTATCCCCAACCCAATTACCCAATCTTAACCCGAACCCTAACCCGACCTACCCGGTTAAACTTATAACCCCAATAACATTTACTGTTCCTCATTTTTACCCAAATGCGATTAAACTCTCACACACACACGAACACACCAAGAACACCATGAACCCTAGTTTCTTAACCACTCACCCCCACCCAAATTAACCATAGGGTTAATGATCCCCTCACACTCCTTAACCCATCCATCACTATCAATCAATAACCTAACCCAATCCACCCTGGCAAAATAAGAAGAAACGATTGGGTGATGTGACGTATGTGAGTGTTTACACTCACATAACTAACACACTTTATATCCACGTCATTGATCCGGGTGCACACATGCCTCAATCGAACGATTGAGATATAAATCAAGGAAAGAGAAAAGATTGAAGGGCTGAGATAAAGAGGATAGAAGGATCGAGAAGATGGCAAGAGCTCAAGCTTGGGGTATAAATACCCCCATCATTCCAGCATATGAGTGTAATTTTTTGGTGATTATATATAGTTTATTTTTGTAATAGTTTAATTTTTTCGATTCAGTATTGAGTAGTTGTTTTATTTGTAATTTCAATTTCATGTTATTTCATTTCGTATTGTAAGAAACTTTATTTCAATTTTTAATAAAAGTATTATTTCATATTAATTCGTGTCTTCATTTAAATTCTGTCGAAATATTGGTGTTTATGTTTGTTATTGCTGATTCGATCAAGGCTTGATACCATCCTGGAATTGGATGGCTGCTATGGTATCAAGAGGGTTTAGAGCTGTTGGTCAGCTTATAGGATTAGTATAGGTTGTGATTTTGATATAAGGGCTTATGTGAATAAGCCATAAGCTCCACACAGCTTATTGTTGTTCATGCTGGTGAATCTAAGGTACACCTTATTTGTTTTACATTTGTTCTTTTTTCTTTTTCTTAATAAGCTGTTAATCTGTCTCATAAGAGTTAAATAAGCTGTTTAGATTTGTTAAATAGTTTGATTAAGTAGATTTTATTAAGTAGTTAAAATCTGTCAAGTGCCTTGAATTTGCTTTGCTTATTTAGTTTAAGAGATAGAATTCTAAGTTGCTAGAGCTTATACACTAATAAGCTTATTCAGCTTATTTTAAATAAGTTGGAGCTAAGATTTTTTAAAAAAGTTAAGGAAAATAAGCTGTTTTTTATATAACAAGGATGCTGGTTGTTGGTTGTTAGATGCTTCAGGGGCCTGTCTTGCATTTTTTTATAGTTTCTGTTAGTTTAAAGTTACACAGTTAGTCCTTGCTAGTATCACCGTTAGTCCTTAGTTAATTACATAGATAGTCCTTCGTTAGTTTAATAATCGTTACTCAGCTAGTCCTTGCTAGTTATCACAGTTTAGTCCTTTTAATTTCATTGTAAGTCATTCGTTAGTTGCTAATAGTTTAGTCTAGTTAGTCCTAGGTTAATGGGACTGCTGTCTGTCAATTAATCACAAACTTTTGTTTTTTGTTTTATAAAACTTAATGTTAGCCGCCTACCTACAGCTTTGTTTGCATGTCACTTTCACCCCATGTGTTTTTGGAAAGAATTTTATTAAGCTTTATAAACAAATAGTTTTTATTAAATAATATTATAAATTAGGATTTAGTTTTAATTACTTAAATTAGTTTAAACTCAATCATTATAAATTTAGGGCTTTTATAAATAAAGTTACCCCATTTTCTGCATTATTTCTTTTTTATTAAACAAATTATTTTTATATAATTTTTCATGCGCGTAAGTTTTTTTTGTTTAAAAATACTATTGTAATTTAGTTTTAAACTACATTTATTTCATCTACCTTCTAGTTTTTTTTTAATTTTAACCTTTTAATCTAGAAAAATTAGTAATAAAAAATGTTTTCTTCATTTTTGGAAGTAATCTTAGAGTTAATTTAGTTCTCTCTCAAAGTTTTTTTCTGAGTTTTTATCACATTTAATTTTCTATTTTTAGATTTATACTAGATTAAAATGTATTTCATTCATAATAAAAATCCGATATCCTAAAAGCCCTCTTAAAAAAGATCCTATCTTTTTCTAAAATTTTCCTTTTAGCCATTAATTTCTCGCGTTTAGGATCTAGTTTACATTATAAGATTTAAATTGATTTGTTTTCTTAAATGACGCACATTTTATTTTACTTTCGTAATTAGTTTAAATTTGTATTTTGTGTTTTAAGCTGTGCCTTTACAATTTTATAGTAGTATGTAATTAAAGTCAAAAATATCTCTTCTCTTATTCAATTTCAGGATCCAAACTTAAACGAGGTGTTTTTTTTTTTTTTCAAAAAAAAATTGCTACGAGTCATTGGGAAACGACCCGGAGTGATCATATTACACACGGTTTAATATACGTATTTTATATTATATTATAGATATTTTGAGATCGTGAATTTTATCATGGGTAAACTGGTAACCTCTTTCTTAATTATCCTCTCGGGATTTATTCATTTTTATATTATATTTACGGGTGTCATAAAACTTGCGCAACTCCTAAGCCCTTTAGTTTATCATACAACATTAGTTCCTTCTTAAGATACAAAACAATACTCAAGTGTCAATACATTTCAAATTTTACTAATCACAAACAACCATATTAATCTACTTACGATCCTTAATTTATATATTTACACATCGAATTATAATGGAATATTGGAATTCAAATTCACAAGGTGAGGTTTCATGGCCCATCTTTTTATTTTTTTTGTAGCATCAGTCTGCAACACAAATGAAGACAAACGCAATGGGAACTGTTGCATGGCATTCCTTCGAACGAATTAAAAAGACCTGGTTGAGGGAGGATTCGAACGGAATTTGGGTTTACTCTTTGATCAAGATCTCCCCCCCCTTGTCGTTGTTCAGACTTTCAGCCAGACTTCCAAAAGCAACTTGCAAAGACAGCGAATGAATGCATCAGTTACGATCCATTGGCCACGTTTGGTGTGATATCTACAAAACAATTTTAGTCTGTTCACTCGACGCGCTCGCAATTCACTTGGCGATTATGACAGTCAATATGCAGAATAAAGTATTTTGCTGCAATTACACTGGAATTGAAGTTAAACAGTTTTTAAACAGTTTAAAGAAACACTACTCTGACACATGGGTAATGTTAAGAAGTCTATTGCTGAAAGAACACGTCATAAAAGATAGTATGATATAAGGGTGAATAAAAGACAGATGCAGACGCATGCGAGTAAGGTTGATTCAAGTAAAGTATTAGATGCTGATTTGGTTGTCATGGAAAGCAATGGGACAGAATCTGGAAAGCAGGATACAAGCAGCAGTTTAGGGAATTATCTCACACATGTTGTGGATGCATATATCAAACCAATAAATGACCAAATGCCCTTTGCTGAGGTACAATTGACTGGTCAACTTAATGTCCTTGCTAATGAACAACAACATACTGAGCAATCTGAACCCATTTATGACACATATCTGTTGGAAAAGATTAATAGCAATACCAGTCCTAATTCAACAAATATGAGTCATAGGGGAGGAGAGATTGACCAGGATGCTGAACTATATCAATTAAAAAGTTCTTTGCTTAATGCTGAGTTTTCAAAACTAAAGATATGGTTGAAAAAGAAGTTTATAATGAACTTTCAAATAGATTTTTACAACTTAAAAAACATTGTATTTCACTTGAAATTTCAATACAACAAAAGGAAGAAAGTTTTCAAAGTAACAAACCATGTAAGAATCAGGATTCTCCTGAATTTTGTGAATTTTTTGAGATAAACGAATTGTATGCTCAGCTACAAGCCAAAAACTCAACGATCAACAACTTGAAGAAACAAATTAAAAATGTGCATGAGAAAAGTAATGAAGCCAAGGTTAAACATGACATTGATGTAATTGAAACAATTAACATCGAATTGGAACATAAAGTGGCTAAATTACTTAAGGAAAATGAGACTTTGAAAAAGCATTACAAAGACTTGTATGATTCTATCAAAGTAACGAGAACTAAGACTATAGAACAAACAACTTCTTTGATTGCCAAAAATGATGAATTCAAAGCTCAACTTCAGGAAAAGGGGTTTACAATTGCAGCATTGAAAAACGAATTAAGAAAGTTAAAAGGAAATAGCATGGATACTAAGTTTGCAAAACCATCAATCTTGGGGAAACCGGTTTTACAACCACCCAGAAACCAATCAGTTGTTAGACAACCGAATGCGTTTAAATCTGAACGACCTAATTTTTCAAAACCACGGTTTGCCTCCCAAGTTGATGTGAATAACGTTTTGTCAAAACCAGTCACTCCTCATTATTTGCCTAAAGTTAGAGAATCTGTGTTTGTAAAACCTCATCATGTGATTGCATCTGGCTCATCTAGGAATAGTTCTAAAGAATCATATGGGTCAAATGACATGGCTCATAATTACTATCTAGAGGAAGCTAAGAAAAAGACACAAGACAAAAATAGGAATCTTAAACCTAGGGAAATGCCTTCTGCTAGAACACACCACACTCCTAATGCTTGTACACCAAAACCTAGGAGCTATAATCAAACGTCTAGGAATTGGCCTGCATCTAAGAGTAGTGAGGAAACGCTAAAAGCTGTGCAAAAAGCAGATCATTCTAGGAATCCTAGTTCATTTTCGGACTCCAAACACTTTGTTTGTTCGACTTGTCAGAAATGTGTCTTTAATGCAAATCATGATGCCTGTATAACAAAATTCCTGAAAGAGGTGAATTCTCGCGTTAAGGTTCAATCCCCTAAGTCTAGAAACAAAATCAAACCCGCAAAAAGGATACCCAATGTAAACAAACCTGAAAGATGGATCTCTAAAGGATATAGGTTTTCTCCTAATAAGTCTTGCTGCAGTGGCTGTGAGAAACATACACCTCCTAGATCTAGTATTAGTGTTGGAACCGACTGTAGAACTTTCAAGAATCTGGTCTTAGGTGATAACCTACTAGAAAATGTTCACCGAACGCACATCCAAAGTTTCAGTGAACAAACCAATTGTCAAATGATGATATCACTAACCCATATGAATGCGATCAAACTCTTAATGTCAGTGCAGGTACTCTTAACTTAAGTGCAGGTACATTTTTTAATCCTATAAAGTAAAGTCTCAGAGTTTGGTTGCTGAACGACTGATATCTCACAAGCCAAAGGTTCAAGGGATTCTAATCTGATGCACATAAACAATGGCATCTACAAACAACACTTTAGGCCCCGCTTCTTAAAGAAAAGAAAAGTGTACGCTTCAGTGCGCTTTATCTTCAAAAGAAGAGAAATCTTCTTGTATCCTATGTATATACAGAAAATTAGAAAAACACAAAAAAATTTCACTTCTTATAAAAAATTTATAAAAAGAAAAATGCAAAAATATAAAACCTACAAAAACCATAAAAATCAGAAAATAGAAAATACCAAAAATATTTTTCAAGACATGTCTTCTGAAAATTGATAATATTTACAGACCTAGAAATGTCGTTTAATAATGACACGGGTCTTTAAATAAAGTTCGAGCAGAAGTTAAAAATTTTAAAATATGTCTTCATGGCTTGCAGTTATTCCAGACTACAACCTGCTTTTAAATATGAGGAAAGCATGTCGTCAAAAAGACAGTTGTTCCTGACAACGGGTAATTAATTTTTCCCAAGAATGGATTACTTCATATCTATGCATCATGGGTTATGCATACTCTGCTCATAACCCAAGATTGTTCAAATAAGTGTACGTGTCAGTGCATTTATTTGTCAAAATAAGAGAAATCTTATTTTTATTGATAAAAAGTTGTCTTCAAAATGAATCAGTATTTCAGTAATCACAAAAAGATTTTTAAAGACAATTCGACTACTCAAACAATGACAACAGCTCTTTAAATAGAAAACAGGTCATTAGTTGAGGGGGAGAAAGTGTCATCAAATAATCTTTTAAAACGGTCTTTCAAAATAAGTCACGGAATAAACGGATAAAGTTTTTGTTAATGACGGATAACAATTTAAAGGGGAGTTAATGTATATTAACTACAAGGGCTTTAGATGTCATTTGTTTCAAACTTTAGGGACTTATTTGCAATTTAGGACTAGATGAATTCAGCCTTTGACAACTACAAACGACTAATTATTGCACAACCACCTATAGGTTTGTAAAAAGACATAGAAATGTTTGGAACAACTGTCATAGTTTTAAAAAGCTTATGAAGTTATTCCTCCAAACAAGGAATAGATTTAAGCTTATTAATTCTTCGAACACGATCTCAAGTATATGTGCGTACAAGGTTTTGCTGATTCCGAGGTATCAAAACCAGCAAGGGGGAAGGAGTAGATACACTAGAACGTACAACAAGTACACATGATAGAGTCCATAGCCTTCTTTCATTTTAGGCAATTCTGGGAAGACAAATGTCATAACCATAGAGAAAATCAGTGTTTTAACTTATATTTTTCGGGTGCACTATTTTAACCACATAGGGGAAGAGATATCTTGTTATTTTTTAGTATGCATCATTTGAGATACCAGGGGGAAGTGTTGTCAGAAGATTTATTCTAGCGTGAGGAGATTGGTTACTGATTCAATTAATGCTTCCTTTAATGGTCAATCACTAAGCTTATTTTTAAAAGGAGTAAAAATATTTGATAAAAGAGGTACATATAGGTATGATAAGTATGATGATTCCTTCAGTTACTCAGTATCCGGCCGAAAAAAATGTGTACATTTGGGACTCAGTTGACTTAGGACTTATCATTTCGACTACTTAGAGGGAATAATTGTGACATCCGGGACTTAGTTGACTTTGGTGCTGCAAATTATATCATCACTATCCTGTAAGGAGAAATGTGGACATCTGGGACTTAATTGACTTTGGTGTTACGATTTCAAATTAATTGTGTACTTTGAATATTTAGGCTTTATACATCAAGTCTTATTAATACGGCTTGTAAGAGATCTTTGAATCTACTCGAGAAAGGATTGCTGCATTGGGGGGAAGCTAAGACAACTTCCAAAAGGAGATTATGAAGACGGACTACAGATTGCTGACATGAACAGAATGACTTTGTCATTTTCGGTTTGAACATTTTCAGGTCCTGTCTCATACATAATCTTGTGACCACTTTATTATGTAGTGTATCTTTAGGTGTTATGTGTCAATGTATAAAGTTTTCATGAGTTTTTTTGATTAAACTCAAAATCCTTCAAAAATTTTTATACATGACACTAACACATACCCTCATAATTTGAGGGGGAGCATTAATATGTTCCATTATCGGCTTGTGAATAATTGGTAAAAAATTTCTCCTAGTTTTCTAACACATTGAATCATTTGATATCCAAAATATCAAAGGGTTTGAAATTTTTGATAAGGGGAGAAAAAGTGATTAAAATATAAAAACTTATAAAAATGTGATTTATGGACTCATAAGTGTACTCCAGCCTCCATGTGATAAACAATTTCGTATACCGGTACACATGTTGGGGGGGAGCATTTCTGAAAAGCTAAAACAATCGAGGTACAAAAAGCTTTGATATTTATATCACAAGTACCTTGATTGAGTTTTTCAAATGGTTTTATGGCAAGGAGAACAGTACCAAAAGACCGACCATGAATTTAGTTTTATCAGAGTTATAAGGTTGGTAAGGTTAGGTATTCGTTCCCATGATCCAGCCAGAACCGGAGGGATCTACCTAGGAATAATCCACTAGTTAGTGTAGAAGTCCTTAGGTATGATAAAAAAGGAGTAAAAGTGAGAATAAGGAAATAGTGCCGACTGAGATGGAGCTAGTACTGGAACAAACCCAACAAGGTACTAGTCATGAAGTCTCAGTAAGCACTGAAGGGGTTGAAGAATGAAAAAGAATTGTACGGATAAAGGGTGAAAAGAAAGAAGTCCTCTATACACCTAGGCAGAAACCGGGTCAATACATCTGCTATTAGAATCACAATGATGATTGCTGACATTGAAGAGTGACATCATAGACCCATTGATGCAATACACAACCCTCCCTAGCCACTCAGAATCTCTCAAAAGATTTATGTTTCATTTCTTACGGAGACTGAACACGTTATCTATTGACTTTCTCACTCTGAGTTAGTTGGTATTGAAAAGGTGGCAGTCAACTCTAGCCCCCGACCACAAAAACCAAAATGCACTATTGAGTCTTGAGCCAAGAGATCATCAATAAATCTCGTTAGGACACTATTCCAATATACTTGTTTTTCGTACACTGTGAAAACAAAGAATATCTTAAGAGTCCTACGCATTATCCTTGTGATATTGCCAGAACATCCGAGTGATACGAAAGTATTCACAATGAAGATGGAAATCCTGCTAGAGCCAACATCAAACAAGCTCTATGGTTGGTGACTTGTGAGATCCTAAATGGATCAAACTTATGACACCGGGCATTGATTCAGTCCAGATTATGAATTGACGGAGGATGAATTTTGATAAAAGCTTAAAACTCTCAATGTGTTACAAAAACACTTTTACTAGTGACACGTCGATTGATTTTCAAAATCAATTTTCTTTTCAATCGGTGAGATAGTAACTCACTGATTCACTATTACCGTTCTATTAGTTGCAATACTATTAGTGAGGTAGCCTGCTTTGAGGTGTCCGGTAAAGAGATACTAGCAAGTACAGTGAATCTAATGCATCTACATTAGAGGATCTAATACTTTGAGCTGGAAACCCTGTCAAGGAGGTTCTTATAATGAATCTACCTGATCACAGGTATAATATTTATACTGTAAAACGGTCCTCACAGAACTGGAGGTTAATGCAACCGAACTCTGATGAATGACAAAGCCATATTCGTCACCAAGCTTTATTGCTAACTGTTTTATTTCAGGATTACATAAAGATGGAGATGTAGATACCTCGTTCCAGTAGAGTCAAGTTCATAGCCACATGCTCATACTCAAGACTCAATAACTTTATAACATCAAGAAAGAATGGCCCAAAGCTTTCACAAACTCTAAGATCAACTTCTTCTTCAGTATGTCAAAGTGATGAAGTTATGAATTGATGAAGAAATACGAACATAAAGTCAAGCTTTCAAGATTGAAACAAGTATGAGCATGTCGGCCCGAAAGTCACAAGCACACAAAATGGCGAAAGATCACAAGATGATGTTTAGAGATTAAATTTCGCTGCTGATCTCAAGAAAGCTCAAGATCACATACCAGACAATCTTAAAGAAACAATCTCAAGCCACAAGTCAAAGATCACTACATAAAGATGCAAGATAAAAGATCAACTATTACACAAAAAAGACTCAAGATCAAGACAAGAAGCTTTAACGATTAATGATCAAGATCACAAGGAGAGATCTCTATGATCACCCCTTAGGGGAGATTGTTAGAAATACAGAAAGTATTGATCATTTATGAGATCTCAATGATCGTTCCTTAGGGGGAGATTGTTAGGAATTCAGTTTTTAGTGAAGTGACGATCATTATCGATCACACGAGCCTTTGTAATAGTTAAATAATTTTATGTAATAGTTAGGAAGCTAACCGGGTCGACTTATAGAAAGCCCAAGGAAAGCCCGGCCTAGTACATACCTTGTAAGTATTTAAATCCTATCCACACATGGAGAGGGTGTTAGTTGAATCATTTTTACACACACATTTAGTGTGTTTTCATATATGTTCTCCCTTCCATATCTCTCTCTCTAGATTTCTCTTTCTAGTCCATATTTGTGTGAAAATAAGGAACCTAACAGGATCAGTAGCAAAAACGTATTTTTTGTACAAATGAGTAAACCTTGAGGCTTAGGTAAAAATATAGGGAACTAGGTCTATGTCTTAGCTTCGTTTCTCTGGGTGGTATGAGTCGTGACGATACCCGATGAATTTTCTAGAAAATAAACGGTGTATGTTGTCGGAAACTACACACAGAATTTCGTTGGACTATAACTTCAAAAATTTATATAGAAGTCACTATTTTGGTAAAACTAAAACTTGTAGTTAATAGTATAACTTAGATTTTGGCGTTTGAATCGGACCTAACGGATGTACGGTTTAGGAGATACGTTTGTTTTCCCGAGGCGGTAAAAATCTGTGAAAATCACAGATTTGGTACGTTGGAAAACTTACCATATGACCTCATTTTTACAAAACCCGATGTGGTCGGACCCACATATCAGAAAAATAGACTCGTTTACCTTTCCGTAGGCGTAAGAACCACATCAATATCATTTACGATTTAGGAGTTATAGACTCTAAAATTTTTACTAAACCAGAAAATTTGGATGAGCCCATATAATTAGGCTTACAATATTTAAATCTTGGACATTTGTTTTGGGCTGAATTAATTTATAAAAATTACAAAGTTTAAGTACAATGCTATAATATATATAAAAACATTATAAAAACCTTATTTACATTTAGTCGCGTAATATTTATAAATCCTATGATGCGACTTTATTTTTAGGTGGCTTTTACAGTTTTTCTCGGCTTCCCGACGTTTATTTCTCGTTATCTTTTAATGCATTGCTCAAAGTTGAGTTTTCGTGGCCCCTTTTTCCTATGATTTTTATTGGGGGAAAATGGTACTCACATGTGATTTTAAATTATTTTTAAGTGATGTGTTAAACGTTTTTCATATTTTAGACAATATGTGTTATTGTATTACTATATGTGTGTGCATTTATGTGTGTATTTGGAATATGGATTATCAGTACATCTTTCGGTAGTGTTCCCCAATAAATCTTTGAGAAGAGGCACCTAAAATATCTTTGGGAAGAGGCACCCAGTAAATCTTTGAGAAGAGGCACCCAATATATTTTTGTGTAGATGCACCTAATTTTAATTGATTCTTATTATGTGATTCATTCTTGTGTGATTTCACTAAATGCTTACATATGCATATGATTCTCACTATTGTCTTACTTGTATATCGTGTACATCAAAACTATGTTTTCTTGTGTGTCTTAAACCTGAGAGCTCACCAACATTATGTTGATGTTTTTGAGTATCCATTTTCAGGTTATAAGATTTTTGAAGCTTAAGGAGTTAGAGCTTGTGTCTTGGCTTAGTAAGACCTAAGAAGAGGCCCTTTTGGGGTCGATCATCATTATGTTGTCTCGGCATGTGGGATTTTGATGCATTATGGATATGTTATTGTAACATTTTATGGGAAATATTCATTTAGTAAATTCTGTATTATGTTATACCAATGCTTTTTGACGGTTCCCCTCTGTTCATGGCTCGCGTTTCCGCCTGAGGCAGGGTGTGACACCTGAAGTCTTCCTAGATAATTTCAACAAAATCAACATTTTCACCTGAGACTATTCACCATAGAAATTGTAGCATGGGAAGTCTTGGTCGATCATACATTGCAGCCTTGTTTGTTAAACATTTGTTGATTACCCTAAAAACCCTAAAATATACTTCTGGTGTGGGCGATTATGGTGATTTACCCTACCCCCCAATAATTCGATCTTTCTCTTGTTCTATTCTTCAAATCATTATAACGTGTAGGTTTTGCACCGTGATCTTAGTATTATTGTGTGCTATAGCCTCCTCTTTATTCTGATTTCGGGGTTGAATCTGTGGTTAGATCATTTTTTTAGGGTTTATTTTCTTATAATCGTCTCTTAGGTTTTTAGGGATTTGTCTCCTTTTTAGGATCTGTTTTAATTCTTTCCTAATCTCTCTTTAATTCCTATTATGAAAGGTGGTTAGAT
>BQNB010017142.1:0-38511 GCA_026074375.1 Tanacetum coccineum | reverse complement strand
TGATAATTTCTAGCGTTTGGTAATGGTAATGATTTTTTTTAATCTTTTTTTGGTAATCATGGTTTCCGATCTTTTGGTCGACTAATCCACAGGGTTTGAATCCACCGTCACATAGACTCAAACCAGGTAAATCCCATCCTTTTCAAAAGGTTGGCGTGACCACTTCAAGGTTGTTTGCACCTAGCACGAGGTTGGTAATGGCAATGATTGTACAACAAGCAACACATATTAGACTCAAAATGATGATTCACATATTTAAGGGTGATGGTGATGATGCCGAGTACAAGATAACGTGAAATTAAGAAATAGAATACGGTACGTTATACAGCGCGTGAAGAAAAACACCGCGAGTTGCCTTCGGTGGAA
This sequence comes from Tanacetum coccineum, assembly GCA_026074375.1. Classification (NCBI taxonomy): domain Eukaryota; kingdom Viridiplantae; phylum Streptophyta; class Magnoliopsida; order Asterales; family Asteraceae; genus Tanacetum; species Tanacetum coccineum. The sequence goes on along the minus strand of BQNB010017142.1, from coordinate 38,145 downwards.
GAATCGGTCATGTTGATTATATTTGTGAAAGTATTGAAGTATAGAAGATAATATCTCATGGGTTAAGTTAGGTTACATACATCTGTTATGACTTCCCTATTCATATGCTTATTCTGACAGAGCTTTTGAGGCAGTTATAGAGATTGTGACAATTATAAAGCCACGTTCTTGTTTGAAAACCTCTAACAATTCAAGTCGGTTTTTAGTTGGCGGGCTAAAATTGCCAACCCTATATGACATCTTCAATTAAACATTGGCCTAAATGTTAGAAAACCATGATTACTCTTAGAAACGATGTCAAAATGATGTCGTGCTCATCCCTAGTGTCAGCCTTAGCTCGTTTATGCAAAACCCAAACATGATCAATATATCTCGTTACTCTTAAGAGGTTCTCAGGTCGAATGGGTCGACTTGGGGAGTGGGGACCCACATATAAAATCTCAGGCATTTGCGTTTATCGGTACTCTCGTTATTATTATGAATATACAACATCTTTGGTCATAGTTTGATTTAGCCTCGTCTATGAGAGGTCACATTTGAGAATATAGTCCAATACTTCATTATATGAAACAAATGGAAATCCATTAGATGACACTCATTAAGAAACAACAGCCATGGGTAGTTGCTTTAGTACGTATGGTGCATAGCAAAAGAAAGCTACTAAACAAATGCTTATTTGGTGGCACCAACAATGATAGCTAAGATACGATATCAATATGCATCTTAAATGGTTACCCCTAGACATTGAACTTGTGTATAATTATGAGTGGTATTGGCCACATGGCCATTGGCTTATCTTTGTGTCATGGTGAGACAAATTTGATTCATGTAGTTGGATTATGTTAAAGGATCAGGTGCAATGGTTTGAGTCAAAATCTTCAAAAGGTGTTACGTTATGTTATGTTAGCGTTTTCTTTTATCATTTATCTTATCACTTACACACTCAAAAAACCATCTCTCCAAAACACTCGTTTTAAGACACATCATACACAATGTAAACACAAACTCAGCCTAAAATCAATTAAATAAACAAAAACAAAAACTGACTATTCGGCTCAAGCCAGTGGCTTCACTCGCGTTTTGACACATGTGAGGTCAGTGTGGTAGCGCTGGCGCCGTGCCACGTCATGATGCTTTTAGCATGAAACCCCTTATTGAACAAAGTTCATTGATATAACCTATACATGACTAAATATCATGGTTAGTCTCGTATGATATTGTAAAAGTCACAATGAGACAAATGTTAGATAACTATACTACAAATTGTTGCACCTTTTAGGACAAAAGCAAATGTACAATGGTCGAATAAAGACTAACAAGGGTCATCTTATGGATCCCATTTAAAGCAACCGATTCAACAATAATGACAATGGACAACTTCTAACTTTTTATACTATAAAATAAAATAAAATGTAACAAATTTCAAAAGAAGGTAGCATGATTTTTCATACTCAAAAGCAGACAAAATAAACAGAGTTATGATGTAAAATGTAAATATAACAATGATATACTTATGTAAAATATATAATTAAAAAAATGTGAATTTCATTATTGGTATGTCTATTTCGAGAAAAAAAAATTAAATTAAAATCGAGTGCAAAATGACAAACAAGCCTATCACGTGTTCCTGTTGACGACTACACAATCCACGAATGCAACTATCAAAGCCTAAAATTCAAAAGCAACAATGTCCTACGGTAGGGGTCCTTGTCTTATCTTATCGGGTTATTTGATCTATTCGGTTTGATTAGTTTAGTTAAATTTGTTTAGGGAAAATTTAAAATTGAATCGAACCAAATTTAAATTGGATTTAATTAAACCGAATAATCGAATAACTCAAATTAGATATTTTTAATTATTTATTTTTTTAATTATAGTAGTTTTTTAACATAAAAAATTCAAGTATAAAAAGTTTTATATTTATACTAAGATTGAGTTTTAAGGTTTTTTTAAATAAATATATATATATAAATAGTTATATATATTTATGTGAATTCGGTTTTCAGTTCGGTTTGATTATCATTTTGCTAAATCCATATCAAAAATTAAAGCCGAATATTTAATTCGGTTCGGTTTGGTTTTGACAAACCCGGTTTGATTTTTTTAATTCGGTTCGATTTCGGTTTTCGGTTTATTCGGATATTACCCTAACAATGAACATCCCTGCTACTTTGACTAGTTTACCCATGAGATTAGTTTTACAATTTTGCTCTCAAAATTTTTTTAAATGTTTTTTTTCGATTTTTGACTGACTAATTTTCAAAGTTTAAAACTAACAAAATTAATTATAGATTTTATTTAGAGGATAAATTTTTTCAAATTTATCATATAATAATTGTATTATTGTATATGGTTATGTAGAAAATACTAATCTGTTCAAGTTTATTAACCCAAATCTTAATTTGAATATCAAAAACAATAAAATTTGATCTCAATCAGATATAACAAATCAAACAACCAAATCCACCACTGCTACACAGGTGTGGTGGATCTATTATCTATATGATAATAGTTCTATTACAATGATCAGAAACAGAAACTAAGATCAAGAAGATCTTGATATCAAACTAGGGTTACACTTTTGAGAGATAGAGTCGAATAATATAAGAAAGGGAGAGAGGCAGAGTTAACAGATATGGCTGGGTCAAAGGACCTTTTATAGGCCTTGACCCAGCATATGGGAATCAGCAAATAGCAAGAATGGTCGTCCATCTTTGCAGCAACCATTAGACACTGCCAAACCTGAAACACCAAAGAAAATAAAAAACAGATAAATGCAACATCAGTCCCTCAAGTTTATTACCAAGAATGAGACTATATCTTTCAACATCCCCCCTTAGTCTCAACCTGGTAAATGTCAAACATATCAAGTTTTTCAACTAAAATCTTATGTTGCAATGTATCCAACCCCTTGGTTAAGATGTCTAATTTTATTTGTATAATCAACTTTAACAACTTTAATAACACCACTTAAAAAAATTCTCTCACAAAATGTAAATTAATTTTCAAGTGTTTTGTTCTTTCATGAAAAACAGGGCTGGCTGCTGTCTTAATAGCATAATTACTGTCACAATGAAGTGAAATAGATAAAAGATTATCAATTTTCAACTCTTTTAAGAATTTTAATATCCAAATTACTTCACTGGTAACTGAAGCAAGAGATATATACTCTGCTTCAGTTGAAGATTTAGACAGAGTGTTTTGTTTCTTTCTTTTCCAAAAAACAAGAGAATCATTCAAGAAAACATAGTATCCAGTTACTGATTTTCTTGTAATAACACATTTAGCCCAATCAGCATCAGAAAAAGCTTATAAATTCATACCAGAACACTTGACAATATGAATGCCCAGACCTGGACAGCTTTTAAGATATCTCAATATCTTGAAAGCAATCTTAAGATGAGAATTTAAAGGAGAATGCATAAACTGACTCAAACAATGCACAACATAATAAATATCAAGTCTAGTATTAGTCAAATAAATTAGTTAACTCATCAAATTCTGATAATTAGTAATATTATTAAGAATATGACCATTATCAGAAGCTTCATTAGAAATGACAAGCTTAGACATCAAAGGAGTTTTAGCAGGCTTACATGCAGCATACCATATTCAGATAACATATCGAGCACATACTTTCTCTGATTAAGATAGATACCTTTATTAGTATCAATAACCTCAATACCAAGAAAATACTTTAGTTTTCCTAAGTCTTTTATGTGGAAACTAGAAGGGGGTTGAATAGTTTACCGGTTCATCTTACGTTTTAAAAGTTTGCTTTCAAAATATATAGATTCGAGTATATGTCCAACCAACCAACAATATAAACTAACAATGTACGTATCTACTAGCTACAACGAATCAAACAATAAATAACAATCATAAACACTTGGTTTATGTCTAGTTTAGTTTATGTATTTTACTAGGCTCATTTTGTGTTTATGGCATGTCATAAACACTTGTTTAACAAGCTGTGTGCAGCTTGAGATTAATGTGGTACTTCAGCCACATTCTATTTGTACTTAACTGTTTATTTTGGTTAATATATTTGTCGAGGCAACCCTTTACCAAAAAAAAATGTTCTCCAGGGTTGGTACATTTTGTTGACTCTTATTGCTGATATGGTGGTGAGTCGTTTAGAATAACCAAGTTTGTTGATGAAATAAATTATTTCATTTTCTAGAGGAGGTGTGGTGAATGGACGATCAGAAACTTTGGGAGGTATTTGTAAAGCTTTACTGAGCAAGTCTGCATTCACATCAAAGTTCTGATCATTGAGTGTGAAGATGTAAGCCTTGGCACTAAGTCATAATGAACTGTGTGTCAGAACTGTAGCATCTAGATCTCTAGAGCATCAACAGTCCCTATGAATGCATTAAAGAATGAATACTATTGGAGAATACCAAGACACACTTTGTAGATGACATTAGGCTGAGTTTTCTCCAAAGCAATCCTAAAATTGCTGAGTCTAATATTGACTTGTTCATCTATTGGGACCAGAATTGCATCAAGCTTGTTTTGTTGTTGTTGTTGATCGTCTTGTTGTTCGTCAGCCATTAATTCTGCTAAGATTGTCAATACAAGTTCATATATTTGACAATAGAAGCATATAGCTGAATGATTTGTCCTTTGTGTTTTGTTTGATTTTTGATCCATTTTAAGTTCAAGTTTGTTAAAGTCAAACTTTGGTCAAATTCAAAGGTCAAAGGTCAAAGTCGATGGTCAAAAGTCAACATCAAGGTCAAACAATCCATATTAAGACAAATCAATCCAATGTAAATCTAAACAGTCTAAATTGTGTCCAAACAGTCCAAATTACATTTTATGGTTCAATTTTAACTTTATATTTATTGCTTACACTTTACTACTTGAAGATTTAAACACTCTTGCACTTCCATTCACAACTTTTCTTAGGACTTATAGCACTATGGGCAAAAGGCACATTTGGTCCTTGTGGTTTATTAGCCTAAAGTTTCTAAGCCACAAATTGTAAATAAGTCCCTAAAGTTTTAAACATAATGAAATCTTAAGTCCTTGAAGTTAAACTAAATTAACTCCCCTACAAACTGTGATCCGTCATTAATAAAAAACTTATCCATTAATTCCATTGTTTATTTTGAAAGACCGTTTTTAAAAAGATTATTTGTGAGCACTTTTCTCCCCCTCAAACAATGACATGTATTCTATTTAAAGAACTGTAGTCATTGTTTGAGTGATAGAATTATCTTTTTAAATCTTTTTAAGAATCCTGAAAACACTGATTATTTTGAATAAACAACACTTTTTCACCAATAAAATAAGATTTCTCTTATTTTGACAAATAAATGCATTGACACGTACACTTATTGTATGAAATAGCCCGGGTTGTATAGCAAAGTATACACAAACCTTTACATGATCATGAAGTAGATCATGCCCGAGAAAACTAAATTTCTCGTTGATAGGTCAAGTTTTCTTTTTGACCAAATACTTGCCTTTAAGATTAGGACCGGGTTGTAGTCTGAAATAACTACAAGCCAATGACATGTTTTAAAAACTTTAACAACTTCTGCTCGAACTTTATTTACAGCTTCGTGTCATTATTAAATGACATTTCTAAAGCCGTAAATATTATCGATTGCAGAAGACATGTCATAAGAAATATATTTAGATTTTTAGTTTTTCTATTTTTCTATTTTCTTTTTCTAGATTTTATATTTTTCTATTTTCTTTTACATAAAAAACCAAGGTTGAAAAAATCATGAATCGTTAGCTAGGCGGTCGACTACCTTGTAGCTTGTAATCAGTCTAGGCGGGATTAATCGGCGACTAATTGGATTGGCATTTCTAGCAAAATTTGGGTAGTTTCGGTAAGTTTTGTGTATTTTTGGCGAGTTTTAGGTATTATTGGCAAAATTAAAAAAAAATTGTAATAGATTTAAATAATTTCTATAAGTGATCAAAACAAGTTTACGGTGAGTTTTAGGTACTTCCGGCAATATTAGAAGGTTTTTGGCAAGTTTGAAGACCGTTGATCGCTGTTGACCACGGTTGACCTATTTGTTTGACCCAGTTACATAAATAGGCAAGGTCGGTGGCCCTGTAGCGCCTAGGCAGCGATTAATCGGCCATGTAGCCCTTTTTTGCAACACTAAAAAAACTATTCTAAAAGTGAAAAATCTTTTTGAGTTTTTGTATTTTATATATATATATATATATATATACATAGGATACACGAAGAGGTATCACCATCACTCTTCAGTTTCTTCTTCCAGACTCTTAAGTGTTTTTGGAGACATGCTTTTCATCTCAAGCTTATTGATTAGGAATTCAAATATTTCCTTTGCCAAGGCTTTGGTGAAAATGTCTGCGAACTGATACTCAATTCTGACAAAGTAAAGCTCAACCACACCATTTTTGACTTGTTATTTGATAAAGTGATATCGGACATCTATATGCTTCGATCTTGAGTGCTGACTTTATTACAGCAAAGAGCAATAACACTCTTGTTATCACAGTACAGAGGAATATTGTTGAATGTAAATCCATAATCTGTCAGTTGTGATCTCATCCACAGGATTTGAGCATAACATCCAGATAAGGCAATGTATTATGCCTATGTACTAGAGATAGCCGTGCTTTTCTGCTTCTTCGACGACCAGCTGACAAGTCTGTCTCCTAAGAACTACGCACTGCCAGAAGTACTTCTTCTAGTGTCTTGACACCCGACGTGATCAACATCTGCATAAGTTGTTAGTGCAATACTGGTATCTTTTGAATACCAATGGCCCATATTCATGGTTCCTTTTAGGTATTGAAAGATCCGTTTAACCGCATGTAAGTGATTTTTGGTAGGCTTTGTCTGATACCGAGCACACATGCATACTGAAAATACAAGATCATGTCGACTAGATGTAAAATACATGAGGGATCCGATCATGCCATGATAACGGGTAGCATCAACGGGTGTCCCCTATAGATCTTCATCTAGTTTGGTCTGATATACCATAGGAGTGTCAATTAGGTTACTAGAGTCCATGCCATTATTCTTAAGAATTTCAAGAGCATATTTGATCTGGTTTATAAAGATGCCTCTGGGACTTTAAAAAATTTGAAGCCCATGAAAAATGACATTTTGCCCATCATTGACATTTTAAACTTAGAACTCATTATATCAGCAAATATATCACATAGACTAGGATCAGTAGATTCAAAAATAATATCATCAACGTAAACTTATACCATGAGAATATCTTTGCCCTCTTTCCTTGTGAAAAATGTGGGGTCGACATCACCTTTGGAGAACTCTTAAGATAGTAGAAAGCTTGACAACATATCATACCACGCGCGTGGGGCCTGCTTTAAGCCATAGCGAGCTTTCTTCAGCTTGTACACGTGGGTAGGATACAAAGCCCTCTAGTTGACTAACATAGACTTCTTCATGTAGCTAGCCGTTCAGAAAAAGCGTCTTGAAATCCATCTGGTAGATTGTCATGTTCTTGTTAGCGGCATTTGCAATAAAGATTTCGATTGCTTCTATGCGTGTAACAGGTGTGAAAGACTCTTCAAAATCAATACCCTCCTCCTGACGATATCCTTTAGCTACCAGTCGTGCCTTGTTTTTCAGTACCCCTCCAAATTCATCTTGTTTATCTTTGAAGATCCACTTTAGGTTAATTACCATGACATAATCTGGGCGGGGTACGAGCTCCTAAACTTGCAGTCTTTAAAACTCATGAATTTCTTCTTGCATCGCATCGATCCATGAAGATTTTAACAATGCTTCTTTAAAGTTCTTAGGCTCAACTGAAGTGAGAAAAGCATCAAAGAAACACCACATGGCATCTGTTTGTAGCTGCCGTCTTGTAGATACTGGTCGAGAAGGATTGCCGATCACATTTTCTAAAGGATGAATCTTTGTTCATTTGCTGATATGTTCAAAAAGTGGGTTGGCTGGTTGCACAATTGATGATGATTCTTGAGAACTTGGTTCTGAAGTAAGAATATCGAGAAAGGGATCATTATTAAACTGTGCTGGTTGTAATTGTTCTTTAACACATTTAGAAATGACTAGAGACTGTGTTTCTTGTATTGTTGATGAAGTACGAGCAGCTGGTGCATCTTGTTCAATGGAAGTTGACACAGGTGTAGCGGTTGGATCAGCAGGTCTTAGAGCAGCAGCTGCATAAACTAGAGAAACAACACTTTATGGAAGGTTAAAGTACTCATCGAACATTGGTTGGAACAAAATATTTCAGTCATTCTTTGTTGATGGAACATAAGGTGCTGGAGAAGATGTGCTTGGCACGAGTCCTGAACTGATTGTTCTAGGAGTTATAAGTTAAAGCTTGGGTCCTGAACTATATTGTTCAGAAGCCATTGCTGTTACCTCATCAAATTCAACTTGGATAGTTTCCATGATTAAACGGGTCTGCCTGTTATAGATCCGGTAAGCCTTCTTAGCAGGTGCGTAGCCGATGAAAATTCCAATATCAGCTTTGGGTTTCAGCTTACCCAGATCTTTAGCGTCGTTGGTTGGATAACATAACACACCAAAGACGTGAAAATATGTTAAGTCGGGTTTCTGTCATGTAAGAGTTCATATGGAGTTTTGTTGTGATGTTTACGAATCAGAGAACGATTTTGGGTATAACAAGCTGTCGCGACTGCCTCTTCCCATAGAAACAATTAAACCTTAGAAAATGTCAACATCATTCGTGCAACTTCTACTAAAGTGCGGTTCCGTCTTTTGACAACGCCGTTCTGTTGTTGTCACACCCCGACAAGGCGAAAACACTAGATGCGACGGAGAATTGATAATCACAACACAAGATACAAGATAGAGAAATACTAAAATGCATTCAAGATAAGTGTCGTGACATTCCCCGACCACAAGTAGCACTTGGGTGAAGATTTGTCAAAGAACACATCACATAGTCAAAGATCACAATCCTAATTCCCACACAGGGGATAAAGCTAGTCTCAATATAACATAAACCAAAATGCACAAGATCATAACAAATGCAAATCTCTCAGAAGATCGATTCATACTAGTTGCCCTTAAGGTATGCTAAAGCTCGAAACAAAACTTCACTGGTCATTAACATTACCTGAAAATGATACTCGAAAAGGTCAACATAAAGTTGGTGAGCTCGTAGGTTTGATTACAACCTAGTTGTTGTGCCATAGTTTAAGTAGTGGACGATTATGCAATATGACAGTGAATACATGCAATAGATAAGATACCAACGTAGCAACACATGCCATCAAAGGTCCATAGATACACCACTAATATAGATACCAACACTCCCAAATATCCAAGCCTCTAAGTTAACATGCACCTAAAGCCTACCAGCTGGATATAAACATAGGGCAAATGATCACAAGTTCACAAGTTCACAAGATTACAAGATCACAAGATTCCTCACAATACCACATATGATCCACAAACAAGTTCTACCAATCTCATGTCAATCACATAGCAGTCATAGGCACATAGCATTGTCTAAAAAGAGATATAAATTTCGCACAGTAAGAAAACAAGTTCAAAAACAGATTTGAGTATCACTTTCCCCAAAAGATAAAACAAGGTCAAAAAGGTGGGGCTATGAGAACTCACCTTAAGCAAAAGGTGATAGGTATCAAAGATCTAGATCAAACAAGCAAGTGCAACGACGTCCGGTCACAACCTAATCCAGTTAATGTTCAGTTTTAGATATACGCTCCAAAAGTATTTTCAAGGTCGATGCATAGAGGTCAGATGTGTGGTATGATCACCCTTAATGTTATCAGTGGTGTGATGGTTGACGACTTAGTTTCAAAGATAACATGTTCTAGTTCATACCTTAGTATAATATACACATACTATTTAAGTCTCAATAGGTAAGTAATATAAGAAGACTCAGATAATAGGTATTTAGGAATATACTTCGGTAAGTCCATTCGGTAACCTTAGTTACTTTAATTATATGTATAGTTATAGGAAACAAGACGTTTATTCATACTAAACGACTTGGAGAAGTTTCATATTTTATAATTATAAAATATATATTTTTCGTCTTTTAGTCGACTTATTAAAATAATAATACTTTATTATTTCGTCGTAAAAGTAAGTTTTGAGTAAAAATCTAAGTATAGGATTTTTACAAAATTTCGGCATGACCCGTTCATTTATACAACGTTTTCTAGGGTTTCAAACCTTACTTTCAAACACTTTTTCCCAAATTTCATCATTTTCCAACAAGATGCCAAAAATCTATATTTCGCGACGTTTATCAAAACATGTTTCCTCAAATGACTAATTCACATATATGAAATTATATAAGTATGTTTCACTTTCAAAAGTCTGTTTTAATCACGTAAAACGACTAGTTTTTGCTTATTGGGCCTTAAGGCCTAATAGAGGTCAAAAAAGTTACTTTCAAGTTCTAAGATCCGATTTAGATCCAATATCATACATAATATCAAATATAAGACTGAGAAATAATCCAAAACGCAAGCCAAGACTCACGAACCAAGACCAAGCCAAGGTTTGGCTCGTCTTATTGGGTCGTGGCCCCCTTTAAGCCGAAAATAAGCTATTCGTAGCTTATTTTCAAACCGTTAAGCTTTGTTAGGCCTTAATTATCATACTAAGCTATAACCAAAAGCCACAAAAATAAGCCGGACCACAATATGGACCACAATAAGCCGCGACTTATTGGGCCGTGAGCTTTATAAGCCCGTAATAAGTCTATTAAGCTTTTAAATAAGCTAATAAGCTAAATAGTTCATTAGTACACAATCCTCAAACTATAAGATTCACCAAGATAAAGCTCCACAAAATAAATACTACAAAGATGAAATAATCAAACCATGCTCCTTAAACCTTTATTCAACCAAAATTATAATAACCTCATAACAGCCGTGAACACAACTAATTATTTAAAGCCAAGGAAATACATAAGCTACTTATCTCATCATACTCAATTTCAACCATCACTAATCACGACAAAAAAGTGATAAAACCCTGCTCCCCTTTTGTTCTTCAACATTCGAATGAAACCCAACACCACTCTCTTTTTTCTTTATTTCGACAAAACTTTAAGCTTAACGGATTATTAGGAAACGCATACCGCAACAAACATTCATCGATGACAACAATCATAACGAACCTAAAAGTACGATAATATTTAAGAAAATATTGACTTACAAAGAGGGTTTTTGAAAGCGAGTTAAAACACGATCCGACAAAACATCCTAAAACGTTGATTCTAAACATGATACCCTATACTCAACATATAACAACCCAGTCACTCCCAAATCTTCATGTTCTTAGCTCACGAAGTTGCAAAAAATTTAAAGAGTCTGATGTGTAGCTGATGTGTTGGTCTGAGAGAACTCCGTTCACGCAGCAAGGCAAGACATAGCAAATCCAATGAAAATGTTTTTGAGATGGAATGAAAAATGCATGTTGTGTGAGTTTAGCTTAGGTTATAATAAGCTTGAAATGGTACAAGAGGGGACCAAAGACAAAAAATAAAGCCCCACATGTCCCCTACCAAGTTTGAACCGCAGGTGGTATCCAAGGGGCTCGGGTTTTGCTCACACGTCCTTTTATGTCGGAGTTCTTCATTCTTTTAAGCCTACAACGTTTTGCGCCTGATACTATTCTAACTATTGTTAGCGCAATTACAACCACCGAAAACGTTTTCCTAATATTTTTTCCAATGAAACCTCAAAAATACTTTTGCCATGAAATTTTAGAGGTCTATATTTTCACATCGACATACTTTCTCACAGCCAAGCAATTCCTCTCTAGATTCGCTTTGGAACATTAACGGACGTGCCAGACCATCTCGTATAAAATTATACTCAAGCATACACGACACAACCTCCTGGAAACATGATCACTATAGACAAAAAATCCTCTTCAAAAAAAGGTATCATCAGTTCATAAATAAAGAAACAAAGAATAACCATTCCATTAACAACCGTTAACACGGTAACTTCTTACAAAGAGAAACTGATACACAAGTCAATTTGAGTCAAAGGAACCGACTATATTACAACCGCATATAGATCTGCGAGAAAAGCTGCATAACGGTTGCAACTATTTCTAACCAACTTCAAAAGAATTTTGACCCTAAAATTAACTAGTGCTAACACGTGAGCCAACAAGAAATGAGTGCGGGAACTTGAGTTACACTTTGATCCTCACAGCTCCCATAGTGTTTCATTTGATCCTTACGCTCTCATGTGAACTCAGGTCCTCGTTTTGAATTCCATCGAACCTTGACGATGGCAATTCTACTCTGCTGAAGTTTCTTGTACTCCCTCTCTAAGATTTCCACAAGTTCTTCTACAAAGTTTAACTTAGCATCAACCCGAATCTCATCCAAAGGTATCTGTAGGGTTGGGTTAGCCAAACACTTCTTAAGGTTTGACACGTGGAATGCATCATGAACACCATTAAGTTCTTTCGGTAGTCTAAGTTTGAAGGCTACAGGACCGATCCTCTCAGTGATCTCAAAAGGTCCAACGAACCTAGGTGCTAGTTTCCATTTCTTCCCAAAGCATACCACACCTTTCTAAGGCGACACTTTAAGCAAAACATGCTCACCTACAGTGAACTCAAAAGGTTTCTTCCTTTTATTGGCATAGCTTTTCTGAAGATCATGTGCAGCTTTAAGTCTATTCTTGATCTGCGAGATCTTCTTAGTAGTTTCTTGCACTAGCTCAGGCCCTCTCAGTTATCCTTCTCCAACTTCGGCCCACAAGATCGGTGAGTGGTACTTCCTACCATACAAAGCTTTGAACGGTGCACACCTCACACTAGAATGATAACTATTGTTATATGAGAACTCTACTAATGGAAGATAAACGTCCTAACTTCCCCCAAAGTCAAGTACGCATGCTCTAAGCATGTCTTCCAAGGTCTAGATAGTATGCTCATCGGCACACCGTGCCTAGTAACGATCTCATTCAGATAGAGTTTAGCTAACCTATCCATCTTATAGTCCTCACATATAGGTAGAAAATGAGCAGACTTAGTTCATCGGTCTACAATGACCCAGATTGTGTCATGCCTACTACTAGTCCTTGGTAGCTTCTTACCAAAGTCTATTGCTATTCTCTCCAATTTCCATTCAGGGATCTCAGGTTGCTGCAGTAAGCCAGATAGCCTCTGATGTTTAGCCTTCACCTTCAAACAAGTTAAACATTTTCTCACATACACAGCTATATCCTTTTTCATTCTTGGCCACCACTACATACCCCTAAGATCATAGTACATCTTGTCAGCTCTTGGGTGTACAGAGTACTTCGACTTATGGGCTTCGTCCATTATCAGGGTTCTCACATCACCCTTCAAAGGAACCCATATTCGATCCAGGTAATACAATGCTCCATCACTCCTACGTTTTCTCAGTTTATCTAGTCCTCTCTACAATCCCACAGACTCATCAGATGCCTCCTTCTGAGCCGCTATAATCTTATCCTTGATACTCGATTGAAGGGTCATGTTCATAGCTCTAATCCTCTTAGGTTTTATCCTCTCCTTCCTACTTAGTACATCAGCTACTACATTCGCCTTACTAGGATGGTAGCGAATTTCACAGTCATAGTCGCTAAAAAGCTCTTTCCAGCGACGCTGACGCATGTTTAATTCCTTTTCGTTAAAGATATGCTGAAGACTCCTATGATCAGTATAGATAACACTCTTTGTCCCATAAAAGTAATGTCTCCAGATCTTGAGAGAAAACATAATCGCGCCCAATTCTAAATCATGGGTGGTGAGTTTTTCTCATGGATTTTAAACTGCCTAGATGCATATGCTATCACCTTACCTCTTTGCATCAACACACAACATAATCCTAATCCTGATGCATCACAGTACACCATAAAGTCTTTTGGTCTATCAGGGAGAGCTAGAACAGGCGCATTACACAACTTATCCTTCAAAGTTTGAAATGCCTTTTCCTTTCCTCACCCTAATCAAAGGTCTTGCTTTTCTGAGTCAAGATGGTAAGCTACTTAGCTATCTTAGAAAAGTTCTCAATGAATTGACGATAATACCCTGCCAAGCCTAAGAATAAACGAACTTTGGATGGAGTTCTAGGGGCTTCCTAATTCTTAACAGCTTCAATCTTACTAGGGTCTACATGAATCCCATCACCATTGATCACATGCCCAAGAAACTATACTTTTGCAACCAGAATTTACACTTAGAAAGCTTAGCATACAGTTTCTCCTTCTTGAGAAGTTCTAAAACTGTTGGGAATTAGAGGCTTCTACAACTTAATGCTGTTGGTTCAAGTTTGTGAAGCTGCTGAAGATTAGAGAAAACAATCTAAGTCATTAGAACTGTTAATGTAATAGTTAGTACTGTCAGTACAAAGTGTTAGTATTGTCAGTTTATTAGTACTGTTAGTTATGTAGTTAGTACTGCTAATGTGATATGCATAAGATATATTAGTAACAGATATGCATTGATCAGCAAACGCATTTTGTAAGCCCATTAGGATTTCTTGATATGGTTTAAAGATGATATTAGTGATGAATTTGGAGTTAAAACTGGTAGTTGTAAGGTAAAAACTGCTAGGCAGGATTTGGTGCTGCTGGGAGAAAGTTAGTACTGCTGAGCCAAAGTTAGTACTGCTAAGCCAAAGTTAGTACTGCTGAGCCAAAGTTAGTACTGCTGGGTTACCGTTACTGCTGCTTGTTACCGTTGGGGATAATACTGCTGAGGGGGTTAAGAGTAAATATAACGGTTTCTTCGCTAGTAGGTTTGCTATTAAGTCTATAAAATCATTCTCCATCATACTGTAACTTCAACTAATTCTCTCATACGCTCTAAATTACAAACCCTAATTGTATTTATAACAACCTGTAATTTTCATCAATGTAATTATCCATCTATTAAATTAGATGCACTGTAATATCCATCTATTATATATATATATATATATATATCACCTATTTACAAGGAAATTTTTCCTTTATCTCATTATGCAACGTAACTTGCATCTCTAAAGTAAACGAGCTCACGCAACCTACCTATGCCAATTATATCTATGTTTATATCATGTAAACATCCTAATATGTCAAGTCTATATATTAATATCATTTTTACCAAGTACATTAATCATTTAACGTACTTTTCAAAACGTTATTTCAAAACAAGCATTAAACGTTAACGTTTATATGAAAACCCTAATTATATATAATGTATACATATAAAATGAATGTACAAGCCACTAAAGCATGTGTACAAGTGTATAATGCATAACATTTGAATATCTTTTCCCTCCTAAATCAAGTTACAACTTTCTAAAGCACAATGTACAAGCTAATCATGCCTAAAAACCTAATTAGGTCATTTAAGCTCCTAAATCATGTTTAAACTTTACCACCACTTTAGCATAAGGTACAAGCACTTAATGCATGACTCCTAAACCCTAAACCAAAACCTTAAGTCATCCTAAAACCCTAATCTAAAAACCTAAACCCTAAACAAAACCCTAAAACCCTAATTTCATTTTAAACCTAAAACTAAACCCTAAACCTAAAACAAAACCTTAATCCTTAATCCTAACCCTAATCCTAACACTAAACCTTAATCCTAAACCCTAATATATCCCTAATCCTAATCCTAATCCACATTTTAAAACCCTAACCCTAACCCAAAATAAAATGAACCTAACACCCTTTTACTTCATATTTGCCTATTTTTAAGCAACCAAGCACCTCAAGAACCTCTATGACATCACCAAGCAGCCACCTGAGTAGCTTACAAGCACCTTCATCACCACCTTGTAAGCTACTACAAGCATATGTACACCAAACATGCCTTTTTGTCACCTACTTGTAAACCAAAACCCTCCACACCCTTACACCTCATCCTAAGCTTTCATGACTCACCCTAGATGTTCATTAGTCATTAATATATAGACCTTGGCCACCACACCAAGAAAACTTAGGCACCAAGGGTCATTTACCACTATATATAGCGAGCAGGAAAGTGGTAACATCCATAAGACCCGATCCACGACAACACTTAATGAACCATCTCCTTAGGAAACTGGTTCAGGTAGTGGACCTAGGTGCCAAGATACCACATTGAGGGATGCATTGTGATTCCAGAATATGTTTGTGACTACTTCTAAAACTGTCCTGTGGACCCCACCTCTCTCAGAAGTTAACACATCTGGAAGTGGGGAGGACAGTATGGAACATCAAGATGATTTGATGGATTTTGTTCCACTAATACCCCATGATTCACCTCCCTCAGGAGGTCACACACCTAGAAGTGATGAGGGTAGACCTAACATAAATGAATTGATGGCTATTTGTACAAAATTATCAACCAGGGTTCTTGCCTTGGAAACATCAAAGACTGCTCAAGATTTGGTGATCAAAAAGTTGAAAAAGAAAGTCAAAAGATTGGAAAATAAGCAAAGGGCAAGAACTCCAGGGATGAAACTCTTCAAGATTGGTACCTCTAGGAGAAAGAGTTTGGATAAGGAGAATGTATCCAAACAGGGGAGGAATTTGAAGACAAGGTCAATGCTTGTGAAGGGCAAGCGTGTTTTTGATGATGACTTTAAGTATATTGATGTTATGTAAATGAAGAAATGGAGGAATGTTGGAAGGAGATACAGTTATATGATGGTGTGCAGTTAACACTGGCTTACTCTGTGTTAGTGTTGTTAGTGCATCAGTTACTACTGCTGGTGTATCTATTAGTACTGATGAACCAAGAACACCTCCAACAACTACTATAAGTGCATTTGAAGATGCGGATCTTACCATTGCTCAAACACTTGTAAAGATGAGAAGTGAGAAAGCTAAGGAAAAAGGAGTTGCTGTCAAAGATGTGGAAGAATCTGCTAGATCAACAAAAATTCTTCCAACTATTGATCCAAAAGATAAAGGCAAAGGCATTATGCAATAGCCTAAAAAGCCTCCAAAGAACCCAAGAAAGGCTCAGATTCAGATGGATGAAGAGCTGGCTATGAGGTTACAAGAAGAAGAAAAGGCTGAACTAGAAAAAATGCAAAGAGAAAGAGCTACACAAGAAGAAGCATCTAATGCTGCTTTGATTGCAGAATTTGATGATGTTCAAGCAAGAATGGATGCAGATGCTCTATTAGCTGTAAGACTTCAAGAAGAAGAAAGAGATCAGTTTTTTATTGATGATCAAGCTAGATTTTTAGTGGAGACAATTGCAAAAAGGAAGAGGTTCTTTGCTGCACAAAGGGGTGAACAAATAAAAAACAAACCACCTACCAAAACTCAATTAAGAAACAAGATGATTGCCTTCCTGAAAAACATAGGTAAGTTCACTTACAATTAACTAAAGAATAAGAGTTTGGAAGAAATTCAGAAGCTGTATGAAAGGGAGCAGAAGTGGATTAATGACTTTGTTCCTATGGATTCTAAGATGGTTAAAGACAGTGGAAAGAAGGATGATGACAGTCAAAAGCAAGCAGAAAGTAGTAAGAATGGACCAAGAGCAGAACATGATGAAGAGAGTGTCAAGAAACAAAAACTAGAGGATGATGCTGAGAAAGAGGAGCTTAAAGCTTGTTTAGATATAGTTCTAGGGGATGATATTGCTATTAATGTTAGATCTTTGGCTACTAAATATCCAATAGTTGACTGGAAGACACACATTCTAACAGAAAACATGATGTATTATCAAATCATCAGAGCCGATGGAAGTTTTAAGAATTACAAGATATTCAGTGAAATGCTTGATGATTTTGACAGACAAGATGTGGTAGATCTATATAGTTTGGTAAAGGAAAGGTATGAGATAATAAGCCTAGAAGGTTATGACAGATTACTTTAGGGAGATCTCATTACTTTGTTTGAATCAAGTGAGGAAAATGAAATATGGAAGGGTCAACAGGACTACAAATTGATAAGTTGGAGGTTATTTAATTCATGTGGAGTTCATGTATTGTTGATAGATACTGGAGTTGCTATTCACATGATTGTAGAAAAGAAATATCCTCTTACACAAGAAATGCTTTCAATGATGTTAAATAGAAAACTAGAAGTTGATCATGAAAGTACTATGGCATTTGAGCTTATCAAATTCATCAAGGCACAACTATAAGAGTGAAGAAGTGTTTGGATACATCCTCCTAGTGATCTAGATACAGGTAATGAAGAAACTTGATGATTAATAAGATGAATATCAAGTTTAGGGGATGATTGTTGGGAATTAGAGACTTTTACAACTTAATGATGCTGGTTCAAGTTTGTGCTACTGCTGAAGATTAGAGAAAAACAGTCCAAGTCATTAGTACTGTTAATGTAATAGTTAGTACTGTCAGTACAAAGTGTTAGTACTGTCAGTTTATTAGTATTATTAGTTATGTACTTAGTACTGTTAGTATAAATAGAGCTGGGGGCCAAGGTAGGGCACCAACTATCCGTGAATGTACCTTTGTTGGATTTATGAAATGTAACCCTACTGTCTTCCATGGGATTGAAGGAGCCGTTAAATTATGCTGATGGTTTGAGAAATCGAAGATGGTCTTTGGTATTAGTGAATGTGGAAAAGAGAATAAAATTAAATTTACGGCTGCCACACTTCAAAGGCGCGCCTTGACATGGTGGAATTCACAGGTTGCAACTAGGGGATTAGAGGCTGCTAACCGGATCACTTAGACCGAAATGAAGAAATTGATGACAAAAGAATTTTGTCCTGTAGAAGAGATTCAGAGGATGGAGTACGAGATGTGGGATTTGAAGGTTAAAGATTTTAACATGCCTGCCTACACTCAACGATTCAATGAGGTGGCTCTATTGTGTCCGGAAATGGTTCAGACAGAATGTAAAAAGATTGATGCTTACATTCGGGATTGACTGACAACATCAAGGGAGAAGTTACTTCCTCAAAACCCACTAGTCTGAATGAAGCTGTGCGCATGGCATACACTTTGATGGAGCAAAAGGCACGAGCTAGAATGGAAAGGATTGCTGAAGGAAATAAGAAGAAGTGGGAAAACCTCCAGGGTGGAAGCAATAGTAACCGGAACACTTACAAGCATAACACCCACCACAATCAGCAGAACCAATCAAGGCATGGAAATGCATGGGCGATGACTACTTCCCCAAATGAAGGTAATGAGCCTGCTGGACCACCTCCTGTATGCAACCGTTGTGATGGACGTTACTTTGGTCGATGCTCGATCAAGTGTCATAAATGTGCTAGGTTTGGTCACAAGCAAAGGGACTGTAGAGCCAAGGTATTTGCCACTGGAGCCAATGCTCAACCGATTGTGACTTCTTTTTACTGTGGTGAAAGGGGACACGTGAGGTACAACTGTCCAAAGAAGAATAACCAACCCACCAGAAATGCACAAGGCCGAGTTTATGCGATCAAGGATACTAAGCAGAACCAAGGGCCAAATGTGGTTACAGGTACGTTCTTACTCAACAGTCGCTATGCTTACGTTTTGTTTGATTTGGGTTCGAATAAAAGTTTTGTGAATACTAGTTTTAGTCATCTGAATGATATTAGTCCGGTTAAACTAGGCATTAGTTATGAAGTTGAGCTGGCTGATTGAAAGATAGTTAGCACTGACACTGTTTTAAGTGGTTGCACTCTGAATTTAGTAAACCATTTGTTTGAAATTGACCTCATGCCTATCGATCTTAGCACCTTTGATGTTATAATAGGGATGGATTGGCTAGTCGAGCATGATGCCATCATTGTGTGCGGTAAGAAGGTTATGCATATACATTACGGGAACAATACGTTGATAGTTGAAGGTGACAAAGGAGCATCCCGACTGAAGGTCATATCTTGTATTAAAGCCCACAAGTATATTGAAAGAGGATGCCATTTGTTTTTGGCGCATGTAACTGAGAAAGAATCGAAAGATAAGCACATTAAAGATGTGCATGTGATTTGCAACTTTCTGAAGGTGTTTTCTGATGATTTACCAGGACTTCCACCACCTCGGCAAGTAGAGTTCTGAATTTATTTAGTGTCGGGTGTTGCACTTGTTACATGCGTACCGTATCGTTTAGCACCATCAAAAATGAAAGAGTTGTCATGACAATTGCAAGAGTTATTGGAGAATTGATTTATTCGCCCGAGTTCATCATGGTAGGGAGCTCTAGTGTTATTTGTGAATAAGAAGGACATATCCTTTCGTATGTGTAAAGATTAGCGTGAGCTGAACAAGTTGACAGTCAAGAATCGTTATCCTCTTCCAATAATTGATTATTTATTTGATCAATTACAAGGCTCAAGCGTGTACTCGAAGATTGATTTGCGATCCTCTTATCACCAACTCAATATTCGAGAGGAGGATATTCTGATCATTGCATTCAAGACGCGGTATGGTCACTATGAGTTTCAAGTGATGCCATTCGGTTTGACCAACGCACTGGCAGTGTTTATGGACTTAATGAATCGCGTATGCAAACCGTATATCAATAAGTTCGTAATTATGTTTATCGATGATATCCTGATTTACTCGACGAACAAAGAAGAACGTCTGTAGATTATCCTGGAACTACTTAAGAAGGAGCAATTATATACGAAGTTCTCGAAGTGTGACTTCTGGCTTGAATATGTGCAATTTCTCGGTCATGTGATTGACAGATTTGATGTTTACGTTGATCCTACCAAGATTGAAGCAATTAGGAATTGGGCTGCGCCGACAAAGCCGACTAAAGTGAGACAATTCCTAGGGCTGTCCGGATATTATCGAAGGTTTATTGAAGGTTTCTCATTGATTACCAAGCCTCTCACCAAGCTGACTCAGAAGAATAAGAAGTATGAATGAGGAAAGGAAGAAGAAGAAGCATTTCAGTTATTAAAGCAGAAACTGTGTTGTGCGCCAATCTTAGCATTGCCTGAAGGAACTAAAGATTTCATTGTATACTATGATGCATCGCTCAAAGGTTTTAGAGCTGTGTTAATGCAACGGTAGAAGGTTATATCTTATGCTTCCTACCAATTGAAAATCGTAAGGAGAACTACACGACCCATGATTTGGAGTTAGGTGCTGTGGTTTTTCCTCTTAGGTTGTGGAGACATTATCTACATGGAACAAAGTGTGTAGTTTATATGGATCATAAGAGTCTTCCGTATATCCTGAATAAAAAAGAGCTTAATATGAGGCAACGACTGTGGATCAAACTCTTAAGCGATTATGACTGCGAGATTCGTTAAAGGCAAATGTAGTGGCTGACGCCTTGATTCAGAAGGAAAGGATTAAGCCATTGCGTGTTCGATCATTGGTAATGACGGTTCACAACAATTTACCTGAGCAGATCCTCAACGCTCAAAAGGAAGCAATGAAAAAGAAGAATGTGAAAGCATAGAATTTGGGAAATTTATTAAGTCGGTATTCGAGGTTTGTTCTGATGGAACAAGGTATTTTGACAAGCGTGGCTGGTTACCACAATATGGAGGATTAAGGGATTAATTATGCATGAATAGCATAAATCCAAGTACTCCATCCACTTAGGATCCGACAAGATGTATTAAGACCTGAAGCAGTTGTATTAGTGGCCGAACATAAAGGTTGATATCGCCACCTATATCAGCAAGTGTCTGACCTGTGCTAAAGTTAAAGCGAAACATCAAAATCCATTTGGGTTACGTCAACAACTTGAAATTCCTGTTTGGAAGTGGGAGAAGATCACCATGGATTTTATTAATGGACTCCCGAGGACCCTTAGTGGATATGATTCGATTTGGGTCATTGTCGATCGGTTAACCAAATCAGCGCATTTCCTACAAATGAAGAAAACCGATAGTATAGAGAAACTCACTCAGCTATAATTAAAGGAAGGGTTAAGTCCATTAATTAGAAATGTACTTTCCAAAATTTACAGTTCTAGTAAACATACTAGTTTTATTACTTTTATATACATTTAACTTTCAAATTTGTAACATTATAGTAAATAAACGGGCATGCTATCGGTTAACTTAAGAAAATGACTGACACGTCATTATTTTTTAATTCTTTTATTTCTTTTGCGCATACGTGGATATTTGGGTGTATTAACATTTTTTGCTGAAGTGTTAACACAAGGGTAATTTAGTCATTTCTTCTGTTCATCTTCAACCTCTCATAGTCTTCAACAATTTCCGACAACATCTTCTCCGGCGAGTATATTAATTTTCAGTGAATACTTTTATAAATAAACCTTTTAGATTAATACGAGTATCATTTGAGTATTAGACAAACCCATTTGAGCACGAACATCCTTAACAACTTTTTTCAAGTCAAAATCTAATAGGTCACCACACCCTTCGCTTGTTCTATGTGGATTCTTGTTGTCATCCAGATGCCTAAAATCTTTTCCTACCAATAAAAAAAGATCACATTCGCCTAATTTTCCTTAACTGGGAGCAATGAAAAGTCAGGACCCCAAATCACGATAATAAACCCTCGAAGCCATTACCAAACTTGGCCACACACGTGCCACAACCGTTTGATTTACAGTTTCCTCCGTTATGGTTCCTTTTGACCGAACATAAGTTTGACCAAAATCACCTTTGACATCTAACCCTTTTGAACATGAAACGTCTAGAGGCATTAACTCTTTATTTGGTCCTTTTGAGGCATTAACTCTGGCGAATATTCCGGCAATCAAACAACCCACATCTGTTTTATACCCACTTTCCCATACATAACCATGAAGCTTCGGTGACTCGGCGAGTACTTCATGCTTCCCAATCATCACAAACAGATACAACCACATCACACCTCCCACCCTCCCTTCCATCCTTCCCACCATCTCTCTCGCATCCTCATAATCCCCATTTCAATTGATACAATGTGTGCAACTGATATGTTATACACAACATCTTTTTTATTCAACAAATAATCTTATACAAAATATAAGGATGGTTTTTCTATTTGTGTTAATGTGATATTAGATTGAAAAAAGCAACCGGATAACATTATGAATGTTAGATCTGGTCAAAGTAAGAATGAAGGGTATTTAGATGGTCAAAGTAAGAAAACCCACCTAACACAATTATCTACATGGATAATGACATGGAAAAAAATTATGACGTGTAAATTAAATTAAATATGTGGATAGTTAACCGGTCATATTTACTATAATGTTACAAATTTGAAAGTTAAATGTCTATAAAAGTAATAAAACTAGTATGTTTACTAGAACTGTAAATTTTGGAAAGTACATTTCTAATTAATGGACTTAACCCTTAAAGGAAATTGTTTGTAGGCACGGAGTGCCCATATCTATCATATCGGATAGAGACAGCCAATTTGCATCTGGATTCTGAAGATCGCTTCAGAAGGCTCTGTGAACGAGACTAGATATGAGTACCGCTTATCATCCTCAAACGGATGGTCAAAGTGAGAGAACGGTACAAACACTTAAGGATATGTTGCGAGCTTGCATGATTGACTTTGGAAGTAGTTGGGATCGACATCTGCCATTGGTCGAGTTCTCATACAACAAGAGTTATCACGCTAGTATTAAGGCTGCACCATTCGAGGCTCTGTATGGACAGAAATGTAGGTCACCTATTTGCTGGAGTGAGGTTGAAGATAGCCAACTCACGGGTCCAGAATTGATTCGGGAAACGACAAAAAAGATAGTTCAAATCAAGAATCGTTTGTTGGCTGCTCGAAGTCGCCAAAAAAGTTATGCGAGTGTTAGACGCAATCCGTTGGAATTTGTTGTGGGTGACATTTTTATGCTCAAGGTATCGCCATGAAAGGGCGAGATTCATTTTGGGAAACGCATAAAGTTGAGTCCACGTTACATCGGATCATTCAAGATCGTAGCTAGAGTTGGTCTCGTGGCATACAAGTTAGAATTTCCTAAAGAACTGCAAGGAATCCACGACACGTTTTACGTTTTTAACCTTAAGAAGTGTTTGGCAGACGGGAACCTTGTTATCCCACTGGATGAGATTCAACTTGATGATAAGTTGCATTTTATCAAAGAGCCAGTAGATATTGTTGATCAAGAAGTAAAGCAACTCAAGCAAAGTCGCATTCCTATTGTTAAAGTTCGCTGGAATTCGCAACGAGGACCGAAATTCACTTGGGAACGTAAGGACCAGTTCAAGAATAAATACCCTCACCTCTTTAAGAAGAATGATAGAGCGGTTAAGTCGAGCTGAGCACCAGGACGGCGCTCCTTTAAGGAGGGGAGTTCATAGCCTCGCTTTTAAATCTTTGATTTTTTATAACCCCGAGAGGGAGATACATGCTTGTTTTGAAAATTGAGCACAAGTGATTTTTTTGTATGCTGGACTCGATATGAGTAATTTTCGCATGAGTAGCTATTGCTAAAGTCCCTAATATCATGAACCGTTAATTACCTATGATGGATAAACACTAGTACAAATGAATAGATCTATTTAGGCTTGACAACCCAGTCCGGGGTCTGAATCCGTTTGTAAACACCTTGTCAAATGGACGTTTTGTATTGAGACATTATAGGTATGAAGCAATAATACCAAGTCGTTGGGGCAAATGGTAGACATATAAATATATATGTGGCGTTAATGCTCGGTGTCACGAGCTTAATGCGAAAAAGTTGAAATGATACATTGTATTCGTTGCAATGTTTTCCCTAAGAAGCTGGACTTGTGTTCTAAGTTTTATACTCACTGTTTATAAACTCTGTGGATTCACTCAACAGTTTTGTTGATGTTTTAAGCATGTTTTATCTCATGTAACCAAGGATAATGCAACGATGGTTGGAGGTCTTGTGCGTGGCGTATGGTTTTGGTGGATGTTTGTTATGTGTTCCATGCTTTATCAAAACAATGATTTTGATTTAAAACATATTATTGTTAAACAATGTGATGTATTTGGTTATGATCTTTTAGGGACAAAACGCTTCTTACTCTGATCTTTTATAAATGGAACACTATTATTAAACGTCTCTTTTGAGTCGTTTTCTATATCTTGGTGAAATGTGCTATGACTTAACACCCATATTGTGATTTCCGCTACGCTATAAATATGGGGGTGTTAAAGAATATAAAGATGATTATTATTCAAACGATAATTAATCTCATTATTCTATCCAATTACAAATGTTCGAAATATGAACATGGAGTCGAGATTATAATTTATCTAGATAACAGACATATCAATAAAACGACCATAGATGTTTTCCGAGTCTACATGTTTAACTATTTTTAGTTATTACATGAAATTACGAAATCGATCATAAGACGAAAAGAATAATCTTCGAATTGCAATTCACGCTTGTATTAACGATGCTTTGTTACGTCTAAATGTTCATAATGCTTATGTTATTAGCAATGGTGAAAAATATGCTAAAAGCTAACACACTCCTAGTAGTACTGACATCGTTGAAATTCCATCGGGAAATTCACGACAACTTCTACGTTACGCTCAAAACTTGGAGACTTGTGTTTTCTAAAGATTTAGTACACACTGTTTATACACACTGTGGAATTCACTCAACAGATTTGTGTGATGTTTATAAGCATTGTTTTATCCTCATGTAACCAAGAGAATAATGCAACGATGGTTGGAGGTCTTGTGCGTGGCGTATGGTTTTGGTGGATGTTTGTTATGTGTTCCATGCTTTATCAAAACAATGATTTTGATTTAAAACATATTATTGTTAAACAATGTGATGTATTTGGTTATGATCTTTTAGGGACAAAACGCTTCTTACTCTGATCTTTTATAAATGGAACACTATTATTAAACGTCTCTTTTGAGTCGTTTTCTATATCTTGGTGAAATGTGCTATGACTTAACACCCATATTGTGATTTCCGCTACGCTATAAATATGGGGGTGTTAAAGAATATAAAGATGATTATTATTCAAACGATAATTAATCTCATTATTCTATCCAATTACAAATGTTCGAAATATGAACATGGAGTCGAGATTATAATTTATCTAGATAACAGACATATCAATAAAACGACCATAGATGTTTTCCGAGTCTACATGTTTAACTATTTTTAGTTTTTTACATGAAATTACGAAATCGATCAATAATGACGAAAAGAATAATCTTCCGAATTGTCAATTCACGCTTGTAATTAACTAAAAAAAAATTTTGGATGCTTTTGTTACGTCTAAATGTTCATAATGCTTATGTTATTAGCAATGGTGAAAAATATGCTAAAAGCTAACACACTCCTAGTAGGACTGACATCGTTGAAATTCCATCGGGAAATTCACGACAACTTCTACGTTACGCTTAAACTTGGACGTCGAATCCGAAAGTTCAAAGAACCCTTATAACATATATAAGCTTCTCCCATTACTAAAAAGTTAACACCATCGCCCCAAATACAAAAATCGTGTATGGACTTTTTCAGACAACTTCATTGCGCCGATCTACGGACCTCATAGAGATCCGACCTTTGATTTATGTAGATCCGTCCGTTGTCATCCAAATATGAATATATTCCTTTTGTCATTTGTCATGTCCTAAGTCCCTAACAAACATGTAACCAACCTTTAGAACATCATAATTTCTACAATGGAATATTCACAATATCTATTGAGGCAAATAACCTTAGTTATATTATTTTTTAAAAGACACGCAAAGGTGCATTCTTTGAACGCTTTAATGTATCATACTCCACATTGTCATACTTAAGTATACTCCTAAGATCTAGAAGACTCAATCATGTTTTGACTAACAAATTCTTGCTTGCTCTCTTATTAAACACTAGAATTATAAACACATTGATTATAATTTTGAAAACCGAAATTGAAACATATTAGTTGAGTCATATCAGGCCAAGTATTAGTGGTCAATGTAAATTTCATCTTTGCTACACTGCATTAGGAAAATGCAGGAATTCTATTTTATTCTAAAATAAGAATGAATAGATGAGGATCTATTGCACTAGAAATTCAATTTAACCTAATGGTTGAATTGCTTCCGGGAAGGAAGTTGGGTTCATGGTATAACCTATAAAAATGGTCGTGTTTAGCCTCAATTGAGCACCACTAGTGATAGTCTCATATTCATTCTCTAACTTGATTAAATGGCTTCTAAATATGCTTAATGTTAGTTTACATTAATGAACTTTGTATTTCATTATGATTGCTTATTAGTCAAGTAGTAATTAGGATTCTCTTTAGTCGATCTAGACTACTTGCACCTCGCATATGTATTGTTTTGATTTCAAAATGTTAACTTGTTCTCGTGAAATATGATTATATTATCTTCATGCTATTTTGATACTTAATGATTACTTGCTTAATTGTTGAATGCATAATTATTTGGACAATTTTATTTTTGGTTAGCAATCCCAATTTAATATCTCTAAGTTTATCTTTATTGCAAACATGCTTTGCATGATATATGTGTGTGACATAATCATAGTGTTATGAGATTTTTTATATGATCTACGTGTCTTTCTTGTGCACCCACACTATATCATTTGGTCCGTCTATCTAGATAAACATATAGATGTCATATAGTTTTGTACATTAATATATTTGATTGTTATGATTAAAACACTTAAGTGACTTAGTGTCTTTTGAGTTTAGGGTATTCTCACATGTCACTAAAACTTATCGAGCACACATGCATAATCGTCTTAACCCCTAAGGATTTTAGTTTAGATCACTTTAATCATTATTTTATTTATTTACTTGATTATTTTCTTCATGAAATACGTTTTTCGTCCCTCTTCGTAAACGGTCAAATACTCACAACTCTTCATAGTAACTCGTTCCCACACCTTTGTTACTATATCAACCGTCTCATATCTTTAGGGATCCGCTCCTTAACCATAAACGGTTATATCACTCATTTTTCATACCTAACTCATTACACAAAAACCACAATCACACCTCTACCACTATATAGATGGCTAATATCTTCTCTCCACCATTTCTGCTACCAACTTTAAGATAACCTCATACCTCATCATGTGATTATTTTATGAACATTAGCAATGCTTGAGAAGAGCTACGTAACTTCACGGTTGAAGATCATCATATGCTAATGATAACGCTCCAAATATACATAAAATATCCCTCGAAAACATGTGGAAAATATATATATTAATGCATGAAATATTGTATATTTGGTTGTTTGTTTGTATAATAATTGTTTCAGGATCAAGAATGACAAAAAGGACTAAAAGTGCAAAGATATTCCATTAAATACGCTAACGGTCGTCAATGGAAGGATCTAGAGATGAAGAATTAATGAAAAGAGCCAAAGTGCGGCGCACTTATACCAAGTGCGGCGTACTTCATATCGGATTAAATGCAATTGAATTAATTGACCAAGTACGGCGCACTTCTCCTGCAGTTACTCCCAAATCGTAAATGATTGCCATGATTGTGTAACTCTTTACTCCCCTAATTTCTACAACTGAAGCACCATGTTTAGCTATAAAAAGGGCACGAATTGGAGGAGTTGAGCATCCTATGTTCCATCCCAGTCCTAACAATAATCTCTCAAATCATTTTAGAGTTCTTAGGGAATTTTCTGGCAAGATAATAAGAAGTTCATTGGGGAAAGGCTAAAGTATTCTTTCAATCTTCATCATTTCCAGGTTATAGTCACACCGGAGGACGAAATTCAGGCTAACGTTGGTGGAGGAGAAGTATTACTAGTTGTAATTCTAGTTAAACTAGTGTTTGGATCAAGGAAGTTCTTGTAATAAGCCATATCATTTGCTTGTGGAATCGGTAAAAACACGTTATCCTTATTGAATATAATGTTTTATGAATCTATGATACTTGTTATGTGTTTGATTGCTATGAATATGGAGTAGTCATTTATATTTATTTGGGGTAATATGGATGATGATATGAATAAGCCTTAATCTTTTGCTTATGAATGTGATAATAATAAATTCGATGTTCAATTATCCAGTTACTTGTTCTATGTTTGATTAATCATACTTAGTGGATATAGGTCGAAAGATTCCACCAATATGTTTACATTTCGCATTGTTTGTCTATGGAAATTCGATATTAGTCTTGTGAGAATTGACTAATAAATCTTTTATCAAACCGGATAAGAAAATGTTTAACACTTAATTATATGTCTGACGAACTTGATTAAGGGATTTTATCATCATCACTTTCATACTCGAATCAATCTTAATGCATTTTATATATTAAAGATTAAAGGCCGAAATGACTCTCTAATATATGAAATAGATAATTGTTTGAATGATTATCCGTCTATTCATGCTTTTATGCTTACATTCATGCTTGCTTGATTATATGCTCATTCATCGTCATTATCCTTAGTCCAAATAAATATCATCTTAAATATTGAATTTCATCCTTATCTTTAGATCGTGACAGTCTATAAGATACATTTTCGTAAAACATCCCGACTTTACTTAGAATATACCAATCCCGTGGAACGACCTGGTCTTACCTAAAAGATTATACTACATATGTGGGTTACACTTTGGCCTGTGTGTTTTTGTTTAGTTAATCGGTATTTTCAGTCTTATAAATTTAAAGCTTTCGAAATACATCAAAAGTTTTTGGCGCCGTTGTCGGTGATTGAAATCATTCTTAGTTAAGTCATTGCTGTTTTACAACCCAAAATTTTCAAATTCGCCTTACAGTTTTCTGGAAAACTGACCCAAGAAATTTATTTTTCTTAGAAAGTGCGCCGCACAATACTCTTGTGCGATGATTTTCTGCAATTTCAGAGAGTACGCCATACTTATCCCAAGTACGCCGCACTTCCTGCATTTTTTACAAACAGAACCAGTTTTAAAAGGAAGAAAATCAAACCACACACCAAACACCCATTTTCAAATTGTAAAATCAACATTAGAATCATGTGGATCTTTTTCCTTATGTGCTTATTTGTTGAAAACCTGTATTCAAGTAACTTATGTTCAAAAAACAAAAAATAAAAAAAATATCATCTTATTTATTTCTTATTTAGATCTTTAAGTGCTTATGTTCTTATCTTAATTACTGATTTTTTTTTGGGTAAAGGGGATTACCCCGGTAAATTTGTATTAATCACCACAAAAAAAGTACAATGGAATGTGGCTGAAGTACCACATTAACCTCAAGCAAGAGCTTGAACTTCCAACTACCACGATTGTGACATGCCACAATCATTGCTATATATAAAAAGGGGAATTGAAATTTTAATAGAAATTAAAATAAAATTTAATGACCTAAAACATTGCTATATAATTATATATGTGTTAAATGAAATATTAAATGACATATTTGATATGATTAATTATAAAGTAATAAAAAGGAAACGTTTTAAAATTTTTGAAATTGAAAATTATAGAAGTACGGCGCACTTTTTCACAAGTACGCCGGTTTTTCTGGAAAATCAAAATAAAATTTTTACAAAATCTCAGGAAGTACGCCGCACTTACTCTAAAGTGCGACGCACTTTACCTCCTGGACAGTTAAAATTTGTTCATATCTTGAATATCATAAACAAATTGTTCTGTTTATTAAATATAACCTGCTTATTAATATTATTTTTTGGGTAAAAGGGACTCACCCCGGTAAAATATATTCCCAAAAAACCATGAAGTACAGATGGAATGTGGCTGATATACCACATTAACCTCAAGCTTTAAATAGCTTGATAAACACCTAAAAACTAGTATTTATGACAGACCATAAATACATACATCAAATGAAGAAAACTACAAATATCAAAATCAACACCATCTAACTCGAATCATCTGGGTTGAGGATATTCGCTGACTCATCATAGATATTATCGACCACTTCATCATCCACTTCATGAGCTAAAGCAGAAAAGGAGTTAGGAGAAGTAACCTGGCTCATATTCTGAACATCAGAAGATGATTTGCCCACAGAGTCCACATTAGAAGTATTATTCTGATGTGCACTACCAGAAGCAGCAGACAAAGGAGGAATCTTCTTTAAATCATTTTTTGGAGCCTTAGGTTCGTACCTCATCGTGGGCCCCACCATCTTATAACCAGCAGCAGATTTAGACTTACCTCTGTTTTTCTTCTTCTTTGTAACCTTTTGGAAACCATCGTTAACCGATTCCATAGGAGGATTAACGACATTAGAAGTATTAACATTTGTGGCAGAACCCACATTTAGAGGACAATGATCAATAGTATGACCAAAAATCTTACAAGTATCACATCTTGGAGGCTTCCATTCATATTCAACTCGGATTGTTTCTTTAGTGAAGTCTTCACTCATCAAGGAAGGAACGCCAATAGTAATAACATCAACCAATTCAGAATCTGAATTAACTTCAATAAGACATCTTGCAAAACTACTTCTCCCCCATGACTCTTTACACATAGCGTTCGTAAAAGAATCAAACATAATAGGTTTACCAAGAAAAGAGGCAATCAAATTTATACCTTCTTCTTCAAATGCTTGAATAGGAACATCATGAAATTTGACCCATATAGGAATACGAGACATTTCTTCTTTGAGTAATCGAGTTCCCACAGTCCACGTCTTTAGAATGATAGGAGTCTTTCGAATCAGCCATGGCCCACCCTCAAGAACAGTATCAAGACCAGCACGAGACTCAAATTTGAAGAAAAAGAATCCTTTATTATTCATCATGATCCTTTTTAAACCATGTTTTGCCCAATTAGTTTTTGCAAAGTATTCAACCACTGGAAAAGCTAATCGTTGTCCCAGAAAATAACCATACAGTGTATGTTCAAGCCGAGATTCCACCTTTTTAACCACTCTACGAGGTAAAGAAATATTTACACCGTCAAAAATAGGATCTTTTTCAGAATGGCATGGTTTATCAACTTCCACTGACTCAACAAAAGTATCACTAGCAGAAGGAACCTGATTGGAGTTCTTTATAGAAGATAACTCAGTGTGGCGCTTGCAAACAAGTTCAGTAAAAATATCCTTAACATCATTAGATAAAAGGAACCACTTCGGATAGGTTCCCGCCTCAAGACCATTAGCAAACGCCTCAATCTCCACCTTAGATTTCAGAGACACTTCAAATTTGGATTCAACGTCTTCAATAGTAAACTTATTACAACCTGAAGCATTGCCAGAAATACTCGAAATAGTAGGATTAACCATATCACTGTTCATACCATCCTTTGATATATCCGTATCACATACAGCCTGTTCCGCCATCACCAAATTAGGACTAGGACCAGTCCTACTATTAGTAACAGTACCAATAGCAGGAAAATCAGCAGGATCAACAACGAAATCTGGCGGATTAGGGTTTGAGAAAACCCTAGAAGAACTGCCATTACCCTTGTTTGGGTTATTCGAATATGAATTCTGGTTGTATCCTCCCTGTTTAGAACGATTCTTCGATCCACTATTACCTTTGTAAGAATGATTGTTCGTCATAGTTTGGAACGATTACAATCCCTAAAAACCCTAAATACCCCAAGTCGCAAATCGCATAAAGATCAAGATATAATAGAAGATCCTCGTCTATCTTCAACCGATATTTATATAGATCCTAACCGACTATAATCAATAAAAATCAACCGACAATAAAAAAACAGAAAACCCCCTAAAACAACGATTAGATTTGCCCTATTGAACAATCCATCAAATAAAAATAAAATTTTTGGAAAATCTCAGGAAGTACGCCGCACTTCCTCCAAAGTGCGACGCACTTTACCTCCTGGACAGTTAAAATTTGCTCATATCTTGAATTTCATAAACAAATTGTTCCGTTTATTGATCGTAACCTTCTTATTAATATTATATAAATGTAAAAAAGTATTACTACCTGTTTTAACTAACCCACTAACGGTTATTCTATTGTTGTGCTGTCCTATAAGAATTATGGATCCAAAATCTAGTAAAACTTGCTTAGGAGAGAATGTCATCGAAATATCAAGTGACAAAGGAGAAGGACATGGAGACTGGAATTCCCCTGAATTTTAGGACACAACCAATAGTGGAGGAAAGAAAGAAGCGAAGGCTATGGTTTTTTACAAAATGGAGACCCAAGAGATTAGTGACAGATTTGTGGCACCTTGTTTCGTTAATGGACTGGAAGCATATGATGGGGAAATAAATCTTGAAGTAGAAGAGAATATGATCTCGAATGAGTTTGCGGTGAAATTATACTTGGAGCATGAGGTGAAACGTGGAAATAAAGTGGTTAAGAAAGAATTAATCGTAGCTTTGAGGGGAGAGATTTATTTTGTAAAATTCATAATAAATCCCGAAGAAGATGATGTTGAACCAGGTGTGGTTTTTGGAAGATCATTCTTGCGACTAACCAAAGAAATTGTTGATTTCGGGAATGAAACTGTTACGATATACCCTGAACTCAACCCTTTCTTGGTTAGTTTTAATGAACGAGAAAAGATTGGTGATGAATGAGATCTGTTATTATACGATCTTGACTTTGGGGATATCCCAGATATTGACAGAGTTGATGTTCCGCAGTTCATGTGTAAGATGGGGAAGAGCAATAGAAATAAGAGGAAGCAGCTGGAGAAATACTAGTTAATTTATTCTGACATAGGACCCTCGATGTCTACTAGAACACCATTGACTCAAGAGGAGGCTAAAAGATAAGCGTTGGTTATTAGTATTTATGAAAGATACTCTATACTAGAGGAGGAGAGACCTGTAATTGAGACTATGGCTAATAGTGACAAATATAAGAAGATACTTGATGAGATCTGTGTGGACAAAAGGAAGCTAGATGGAATAAACAAAGAGGAGGAAGAAGCCATAATAATAATCAAAGGAGAAACGTTAATAGAAAAAGATAATCCTGGAGCATTCGTGATTCTGATCCGACTGGAGGGTAAAATTAACCTTAATGCCCTAGTAGATATTGGCTCAGATATTAACGTAATACCATATCGTATCTACAAAGAGCCGGGTAGAGAGGAAGTACAGAATGTAAAGAAAGGGATCTCGATGTTAAATCACTCGAAGGCAGAGCTGATGGGGCTTTTGAGCAATGTTCTGTGCCAAGTGGGTGTTACCACCATCATAGCAAAATTTCTCATCTTAGACATGCCAATAGATAGAGACTCACCGATACTGGTAGGAATAGGATTTTTGCACACTTGTGTGGTATAGTAAACACGATTGAAAACATCACATCCACTTTTAATGGTATTTGTCATCAAACCTTTCGTGCAGCCAAAACAAGCTTGGACACTGAAGAAAGCGACAGTGATAATGAAGAGGAGTATGAGTTTCAAAGAAATAAATTTAGAGCACCGATATACGGACCAAAACCTGCTAGGTACTTAGACTATAGCGATACATTGGACCGGTCTCTAGCTTTACAAGAAGTGATGAATCCGTTTAGAATGATATGTGTCTGGAAGAAAGTAGTCAGTTTTCTTGGTTCATTGCCTGTCGCATTGCAACATGTTGAGTGGAAACCTGATTATACTGGATGTTTTAATAAGAAGGAGGAGAGTGATGGTCAGTGGCATGCTGAGATCAGATTGATCGACCCGTATAGAAATATATATGACCAAGGATTGGTAACAAAGAAGACAACCAGGAAGTAAGCAAAGTACTACAAGTTGAGTGACATCATGTCACCCAACTGGTTTCAGAGTTGATACACCAATACCACGTTTGAAATAAAAGAGTGACTATATACTCCTGTTTTTTTTCTTTGAATCAAAACAAATCAATTGTATAAATCCATAATGGATTAGATTGATGTACGGACATTAGTCCAATCAATATTAATATAAAAAAGAAAAGAGTCAGTTTTGATGGATTGAAATAAATTTATGCTTATGATTATATTCACATTTATAAAACATATGAGGTAAGTTTGTGTTATATTAATAATAATAAAAATAATATAAAAAATATATAATTTATAATAAAAATAGGAAAGTACGCCACATTTTGCGACGGTTTAATCTTTAAAACTTATTAAACAAGATTAAACTCTTTATAAAACTCACACACTCACAAAAAACTGTCGGGTTTCTCACAAAAATTGAAGAAAAATTTCAAAAGATCAATCCATCAAGTTTTTAATCATGCATAGGGTATGTTAATTTCATCCTTAAACTTATTTCTTGTTAATTTATTCAATTCCTTGATTATTAGGGTTGTTTATAATTAGATTAGGAGAAATCAAAATCAATGCCTATTGTGTATAATTAACCCATTGAATTATGCTATTAAAGAGTTGTTAAACAAATGCATGCTAAAATTGTTATAAATCTAAAAGTACTGTTCATCATTATGAATTTTTTTTTAAATTAAATGTTGAAAATTATAAGAAAATAAGAATTTGTTTTATCCAGCCAAGAAAGTGCTGGTTTTAGGATAAAACCGCCGCACTTTTCAAATTTTTCCAGGAAGTATGCTGCACTTCTATGAAGTGCGTTGCACTTATTAGACCAGAAGCTCACAAAACCTTTAAAACAATTAAAAAACCCATCCATTGATGCTAATTATTTTCTAACATCACTATATACTTTATTTTTGATTGTTTTTTATGTGTAGACTATGGGAGGAAACGATGAAGAAGCCGGATCATCAAGAACCAAACGCTTTAGACAATACGAAACCGTAGAGGAGGTATTGTTACCACAAGTTCATCATGAGTTTTTACTATAGGAAGGTTGCAACATAGATGCAAAGTCTAGGTATAACACCAAATTAGCCCACTTGCTCCCTAGACATGTTTACTCGCCATATGTCATGAATTGGCAGGTACTAAATAGAATGGGGTGTAGTGAAGAAATTGATGAAATGTTAAGGATTAAGTTATGTGAGGCTGGAACTAATAAAGAAATATTCACTTCTGTGGCGTGGATTAAAGCTTTCAACATCAATGAACTAATTTATTCAGAGCTTTGCCATGAGTTTTATTCAACTTATGAATTTGATGAAGTTTGTGCTGATGATGAATTGCAAACCAAGAAGATCATCAAGTCTAGACTTAGTGGTCGTGCTCACAGTTTGACTTTGTTAGAATTTACTTGTAGATTGGGATTATATCAAGCTGAGGAGCTTGATGAGGAAGGTTTTGATGTTTATTTTCATGGAGGTTTGCGCAGTGATGAGCATTTTAACGCTCAAGAGTATTGGTTAAGCATTAGTCGAGAGGAGAACTTAAGTTTATCTAGGAGTCATGCCTCTAGCATCAAGAACCCAGTTTTGAGGGTGTTACACAAGATGATCACTTATGGCTTGTGTCAGAGGATAACTGGGTATGATAAAATAAAGAAAAATGATTTGCTAGACACCAAAATGGGTATGCGAATGTTGTTTGGTTGATTGCGAGGTGGATAAAAAGAAAAGGAGCTAGTACTCAGAGGGAGAGTCAGATTTGCTGCGGATAATTTATCACGAAGCTTGCTAGGAAGGCAAGAGTGTTGAGTGATGAGGTGCTAAGGAATTTGAGTGCTCTGGTTTATTGTAGAGATTTGGATACGACTACACTGAGAGAGTTGATCGACTCTGAGGGTAGACTGATTCCCGAGGATCCACAGTCGGATGTACCTAGAGTTTCTATCCTAAGAGCTCAGAGAGCATCAATGCATGACTTATACGAGAGGATGGGTAGTATGGAGATACGCCAGGGAGCGATTGAAAGGATGGCTTATAGGAAGTCGTATCATTGGGACAGGTATGCTAGAGTATTTGAGCACATGGCTGGGGTTTATAGTGTTCCACTCTAAGGAGCTTACAACCCACCTGAGATATGCTAAGCCGCGGTATGATCAGTATTATCAGCAATACCCACCCCAGCCACCGTAGTATTAGCAGCAGCAGCATGATGATGAGTAGTGTTGAGATGACACTAGTTGGTTTCGTGACCGCATGTTCTAGGTCACGTATGTTTTAAAAAAAACAATTTCATTAAAAATAATATTATAATTATTATTATTACACTGGTATTGGTCACTCCAAAAATGTGTGACGATATACATATGGTCACACATGTTTTTTTGGGTGTTTGTCACTAAAGATCGCGCCACTGTAGGTCACATAAAAAATGGCTTACATCTGAGGCTACTTGCAATTGAGATGACAAATTCAACTGCACCCCTTGTGCAGCCAACTGATTCATCAGTTGACTAAGCATTCCCTTTGTTTCTGTCATCCCATTGGACAATTTCTTGACCAATACATCTTATTCTGTCATCCCGGTGGACAATTTCTTGACCAATACATCTTTTTGTTGACACTCGCGTCTCTCATTATCAAGTTAAGTTTGAAGTAACTCAATTCTTTCATCAGTTGCTTGTCTGCTTCGAGGAAGATGAAAATATCTCTTGTATGTAACTCCACTTTCCACTCCTCTTGCATAACCTCCCTTTTCCTTACCAAACACAACTGTCATGGCATCAGTGCCATCATCAAGATTCAGGGTTCCTTCCTTGGTCTTGTCATCAGCTTCTTTCTTCACAAAAATATGGGAAATAGGTTATTAAATGTAAATAAGCATAATAATAGAATTTGCAGTCAAACTTACAAGTTTATCTCCCACTGATCTAATCTCATCATCTGTAAATTCTCCGTCTTTGTTTACCATTCCTTTCAACCACATTATACCACACGGGGGTTCTTCATGTAACGGCCCGAGTTTTTTCGACGCGTATGACGATCGCGTACCTAATGTCGTAAATTACTATTTTACGAATTCCCGTGAACGAGCGTCGACATTTAAAATTTTATTTGTCAATAATAGATATTTTCGTATTTTATTATGAAAATTTTAAAAAGATTTGATAATTTTTATTATTGATGTTTCGCGAGTCGACGTTAAATCGCGCGCTCGTTAATCGTTTTGAGCATCGTAAAAATTTACGACGCGTCTCGTTTTTATTTTTGTGATCGAAAAATATTATTTTTGCTAACCGTATCGTCTTTGTTCCTCGACCTTGGCCAAAGCTCGCGTTTAAGGCTCGCGCTTTATTTAAAATGGGTACAAGCTACTCTTTATTTAAACTATACACAAAATTAATAGCAATAAAAAAAAATTATTTTGCATGCACCCTAGCCTTGTAGGTGTGGCTGCAACTTCACAAGCACACACAACACTTTTAATTTCCAAGGTAATCATCATTATGTTTATTTTCTTTTTTTTTATTTCAAGCAACTTGTACCAAAAACACTTAGTCCAAAAATCTCATTCTCTTTTCTTTGTTCTTCCTTTTGCTCGGCAGCCACTACAACACACACAAATTCATTTTTTTTTCTTGATCTCAAAACTACACTTAAATCACACCTAAAAATGATAT